>CAUYRT010043124.1:0-16104 GCA_963574885.1 Lepilemur ruficaudatus | reverse complement strand
ATGATTCTATTTTAACTTTTTTGAGGAACTGCCTTCCTGTTTTCAATAGTGGCTGCACAATTTTACCTTCCAGTGTACAAGGGTTCTGGTTTCTCCATATCCTCTCTAATACTTGTTATTTTCTGATTTTTTGATAGTAGTCATTCTAATGGGTATGATGAGGTGGTATCTCATTGTCGTTTGTTTTTTTTTTTTTTTTATTTTTGAGGCAGAGTCTCACTTTTTTGCCTGGGCTATAGTGCCGTGGTGTCAGCCTAGCTCACAGCAACCTCAAACTCCTGGGCTCAAGTAATCCTTCTTCTTTTTTTTTTTTTATTTCAGCATATTATGGGGGTACAAATGTTAAGGTTAAATATATTCAAGCAATCCTTCTGCCTCAGCCTCCCAAGTAGCTGGGACTACAGGAATGTGCCGCCATGCCCAGCTAATTTTTTTCTATATATTGTTAGTTGACCAGTTAATTTCTTTCTATTTTTGTTTTTAGTAGAGACAGGGTCTCGCTCTTGCGCAGGCTGGTTTCGAACTGACCTTGAGCAATCCTCCTGCCTCGACCTCCCAGAGTGCTAGGATTACAGGAGGATTACAGGCGTGAGCCACCGCGCCCAGCCTCTCATTGTGGTGTTGATTTACATTTCCTTAATGCTTAATGATATTGAGCATTTTTTATTGTGCATATTGATTATTCTTGTATCGTTGGAGCAATGTCTTTTCAAGTCCTTTGTCCATTTTTAAATTGGGTTGTTTATTTTCGTTGCTGTTGAGTTGTAGGAGTTCTGATATTAGGAATTAGATATATAAGACTCCAGATATTAACCCCTTATTAGATATATGATTTGTACATATTTTCTTCCCTTCTTTGGGTTTTCTTTTCACTCTCTTATGATCTTTGATGCATAGAAGTTTTTAATTTTAATGCAGTTCCATTTAGCTATTTTTTTTTTACTTTGTTGTCTGAGTTTTTGGTGTCATATCTGAGAAACTACTGTCAAATCCAATGTCATGAAGCTTTATTTCTATGTTTTCTTCTAAGAGTTTTGTAAAAAATTGTAGCTGTTACATTTAGGTCTTTTTATATATGGTATAAGGTAAGGGTCCAAGTTCATTCTTTTGCATGTGGATATCAAGTTTCCTAACACTGTTTGCTAAAAAGATAGTCTTTCCCCCATTAAACAATTTGGCACCCTTATCAAAAATCATTTGAACATTTATGTAAGGGTTTATTTTTAGGATAGCTATTCTATTCTTTTGGTCTATATATCTGTTTTTATGCCAGTCTTTAAGTTTTGAAATCAGGAAGAGTGAGACTTCCAACTTTGTTATTTTTCAAAATTGTTTTGGCTTTTCAGAGTTCCTTGAGATTCCATATGAATTTAGGTATAGATTTTTCTATTTCTGCAAAAAAATGTTATCGGGATTTTGAAACTGCTGTGGACCTTTTGAATTCTCTCTTAAAGGAAACATTTGCCAGACAGATGAGGGGAAGGGGGCATTTAAGCAAATGGAAGAGCATGATCAAAAGCATGGAAAGATGAAAGAGCTGCATTTGGGCAACTAAAAGTATTTTCGAAGCATTAAGCATGCTTGTGTCTCTGAATGTATATGTGTGTGAGTGTCAACTTGGATAGGAGGTAAATTAGGAGCTAGATAGGGGTCAGATATTGTGAAAGTGGGCATGTGTTGTGTTAAGAAGTTCAAAGGGAATTCATTAAAGGGCCGGGTTGCAGGGTGATGTGATCATGGTTGTATTGGAGAAAGATGACTCCGTTGGTGAGAGTGGGTGCTATACTGAGCAGGAAGAAGATGTTAGCAGAAAGAGCAGGTAGGAGACTGTTGCAGAATTCTCAGAAATGAAGTGGTGAGACTTGTGCTATGGTAGCATTAGGAGAGATGGGTAGGAGGGAATGGATGTGAAATAGCCTTGTCTCACTGCATGCTCACACACATTGCCATAGCTTCACTCTTTTCCTGGGTCCCGAAGTCCTTGGACCTGCAGAACAGCCTTTGAACTCAGGTTGATATATTAAGATAGGTTAATACATAAGATAGGTTAACATATTTAACCTATCTTTACTATACCAGTTCAATTATCCATTAAGAAAAATATCCAAGGTGAAATTTCCGTGTCAAATAGTATATACGTTTTTAAATTAGAACCACAATATATTCAACATTTAGAAATATGCAAAGAACTCAACTCCAAAGTCATAGGTTTTAAAAGCTGTGCTTTTTCAGTTTTGAAATCTTCAGTATAAAATTAAAGTATCTTATAAGCACTTAGAAATAGGGTCTTTGAAATTAATGGTGGTTCTAACCATTCACTTGTATCATCCACTGAACTCAAATGGCTGCTTAAAGGAGTCCCCAGGCTCTGGCTCAGAGACTCAGGGATCCCACAACAGTAGCCAGCCCTTCTCAGAGCCCTGACCTGCCACTCCCAAGGCCTCTGGCTGCTCCAAGGACCTTATGGTTGTTTCTTCTCACCTGTGAGTTGGTCAGCTGTTCCTTGAGTGAGAGTGTTCTTTTCTGTTGTAACCCGCTCCATCCACCTTGTGGAATCTCAGCTCTCCAGGCCTTCTGTGCTCCGTGTTACTGATGTCCGTGACCCTCTGAGAGCTCCAGTTCTTTCCCAGAGGACTGGAGCCTTCTGCTTCTCTAGCTTTCCCCAACCTGACATCCCTCCACACTCCGTGACTCAGTTCCCCACCCTCCACTCACCACAGCATTGAACTTGAGACACTGGAGTCTTTGCCACCTCTCTCTCACTTCATGTGCAGGAACTCTAAGCCTTTGCTGTGAGCTGGGCGAGAATGATGCCAGGTCTGAGCTGCTACAGCAGCTGGGGAGAGAATGTGCTCCTCCATCCGGGGCCTGAGCTGCTGAACACTGAGAAGCAAGGCCCTAGGGGGGCAATGCTGTGGGTGGCCAGTCTGTGGGCTCTGTGTGTGTATGTGTTTGGCCCATTACAGGCACAGGGGTAGTCATGGAGTTGAGGGCAGGGAGTAGGTTCAAGCTCCCAATTTCTGGTGGGTATTTTATTAGAACTGGAACTGTTTTGGCAGTTCTGGGATAGCCAGCGCTGACCCGCTGCCAAGGACGTACATTTGGTGACCTGAGGGATGAGGCAAACTGATCAAGGTACACAAGTGTCGTCAGTGCAGGCTCCCGGGAAAGCAGAGCAGGAGAGGAGAGGGCTGTGGCTTGGTCACTTGTGATTTGGACCCGCTGGGCTGTGCCTCAACGTGAACCAGGGAGTCTGCAATAAAGAACACCAGGAAAGGTAAGGGGAGAATGTGAATGTGGGGAGACTGGGAAGCGAAAGGAGAAAGACCAGGGAAATTAGAGATGTAAAGAGTTGCTGCTTCCTTGAATACCCACAGGCTCACTTGAGCAAAGAAGACAAGACCCCAGATCTTTGTGGTCCCTGACTGGAAAGCTCAGTGGCATCAGGAGACTGGCTCCTTGTTCATGAGCCCAGGCTCCCTGGATCATGGCCTCAGGAAAGCAGAATGTGTCTCATTACCTGCTTTGTGTTCCCAAACAGAAGAGAAGAGAGGGAGAGTGTCCACGTTGATTCAGCCGAAGCATCTCCAGGAGGTCTCCTCTGGATGCTACACGAGGCTGCCCCTCAACCCCAGCGAGGAATACGTGGAGATGGCCTTGCTCAGCAACATCCTAGCGGCCTATTCCTTTGTCGCGGGTAGGTACCTGGTCTTGGCTGGGCCAGCGCTGGGGCCTGGGGCTGGGTCCGGGGCTGTCTCCTGGGTGGCTGTCTCTAGCCCTATACTGAGGAGAGAAACGCTCTGTGATCAAAGTGAGGGCTCTGCTGTGCTGAGTCGTGAGATGAAAGGTCTTCTTGTTGGGAGTTAAGCTTGGCATTCTTTAATTTTGGCAAATAAAGGGTTCTGAGAGCTTTATCTTCCTGAAAATGTTTGGTTTCTTTTCAGCCCAAGTGAGTGAGTGAAATAGCCCGGGGCTACCATGGGCATCTGTCATTGCGCATTAGCTCTGAGGATGGAGGGGGCTGAAGGAGTGCCTCCATCCTGGTTATTTCTGTGCAGTTCCAACCCCAAACAGGCTGCGCATGTGTGAGTGTGTGTGTGTGTGTGTGTGTGTGTGTGTGTGTATGTTTTCCCTGTTTTAGGAGCTGTGTGAGGTGTTTGATACCCTGTAGGAGAGATGGAGACAAAAGGTCCGTGAGTTTGGGAGAGTCTGATATTTGCCCCTTCCTGGTATAAGCTGTATTCTTTAGGAAGATGGCTGACTTTCTTCTCCAGATCATTTCTTGAAAACAGATGTTCATATGAAAGAATCCCTTTTAAAATACATGAAAATGCTCAGTGGTTTGAATGACCAAACTGCTTCTTTGTTGCTTGAGTGAGGTTTAGGGTTTTTTTGATACTTTGTTTTTGTTTTGTTTTGCCCGATGTCTCTAAATGTTGTATAAAAAGGAAAGGACTGAGGTTCCAATTAGACTTTTTGGGGGCAAGGACCGGTTTTACTTTCCAATTCTCTAGGCAGGTTGATAACGTGGTTGATACGTGGTGACCTAAGAGTTCAAATGCAAAACCTGACATTTCTGTTTACAGTGACAAATCTGGGCCAAGGTTGAGGGTTCCATGAGCCGAGGAAGCTCTTGGCTTCTCTTTGTGAGAGACTCTAGGATGACATGCAACCTGATTTCAGAAAGAGAGACTCCTCTGGGCTTTCCAGGCTGGCTCCTTTGTGGTTGGCAAGATGCAGAATGTAATCTGCATGTGCCTCAAGTCCGGGGCTCTGCCTTCTTGGATCAGTGAAGGCGTAGGTCATCGGTCAGCTCCTCACCTTCCTTGAGGAAGTCCAGAGGCATCCTTCCCAGGCACCCACACATCAGAGGACTCTTACCTTTGCTCTTTCTTCAAGGCTGTATTGGGGAGAAAGGACACTAAAGCTAGAAAAGAGATGTTTGAAATTCTGGCATCATGTTTTCACAAGTGATTGAATGATGATTCCTTTAACTTTATAGCAAAGATATCCCCAAAATGAAGTGGGGGTGGCAGAGAGGGTCTGGAGTTTCCAAGGCTTCAAAGGACACCTGCAAATCAGTGGTTGCAATAAAATGTTTCAGGTGAGAGCAAACAGAGTTCTGGACTTTGGAGCTCTGCCCAGCACAGGAGGTGCCTGGCAGTTTTCCATTTCAGCCAGCATGACCCTGAATGTGGCCATTGAAAGTGGTAACTCATTGAGTGGTCTCTGTTGACCATGTGTCTTGTGATCTTGTCAAGGCCAAAAGGGTAAATGGCCCTGTTTTTCTCTCCCCTCCAAACTTCCTCCTTCCTTCCTCATACTCTTAAATTAAATACTGCTTGGGATGAAGGAAGATCTTTTAAGTTAGTATGGGCTGAGATTTTAAAAAGTGGAAAATAGAGTGGCTAAGATAAAATTTGTTAGATCCAGTAAATAGACTTGATTCAGTGGGGAACACTCCCTGATTATAAATGAAATGCATAATGAAAATGTAAAATATGAAGGTGAATATAACAGATACAAATAACCATTGTTTTCAAAGAAGAAAATTGCATAAATGAATTGGAAACTTTGAGGAAAAGTATGATAAAAGAAAATTGTGGGAAATGTCCTAATCTTGTAGCTGTCTCCTGCTCTCTACTCTTCTTCTGCTGTGTCTACTTTTCAACTCCTTGGGCCCCAACCCCTCCTGTTTTCTCCCAGTACATCAGTTACCTCTTGTCCCATCCGTGTGGCCCATTATTTCAGCAACACCCTTGCTAATATATACAACTGCCTTATTATTTTGTCCAATTTCTAAGAAAACCAGCAGGGAAACTGTGTGTGTGTGTGTGTGTGTGTGTGTGTTTTCTGTGTTTGGGAGGCCGTCTGAGGTGGGAGAGACAGAGGTAGAAGATATGTGTGTCTGTGAGAGTCTGATATTTGCCCCTTTCTTGGCTCAAAGTTGGACTCTATAGGAGGATGGCTGTATTTCTCCTCAAGATCATTTCTGGAAAACAGATGCTATACATATAAAAGGAGCCATTTAAAAATACATGAAAATGCTCAGTGGTTTGAATGACCAAAGTCCTTCTCTGCTGCTTGAGTGAGTTTTTAATTTTTTGATACTTTGCTTTTGTTTTTGCCTGATGTCTCTGGATGTTATATAAAAAGGAAGGGACTAAGGTTCTGATTAGATTTCTTTTGGGCAAGGACTGGCTTTACTTTCACATATCGGCTTTCACAGGGTTGATATGTGAAGACTTAAGACTCCCTCTGCACCCAAGTTATCAAGTGCTGCTACAGTTTGCAGTTTTTTTTTTTTTTTCCTTCTTCTTCCGAGCACAATTGTGTTACTGGGAATACAGTTTGCTGTTTGAAGCTGCTAGAAATTCATGGTCTCCAGTCTCAGCTGAGCCTTTCATTTAGTGCTTTAATCTTTCTCTTTGCTTCTGGATACAACTTGTGCCCATTCTTCATAACAGTTATTTTCAAACTTTGACCATTGCAATAATTTTAAATATCTGCTTACGAAAATGAGCCCTAAAAGTAAATGACAAGTGACAAGCTAAGAAAAAAAGTGTAACGTTAATGAAGAAAGGTTAAAGTTTATAACAAATAAAGAGCTCTCACAGATCGATAAAAGTGTCCCCGAAGAAAAGTTGCCAAAGGACAAGAATTGGCAGTTTGCAACAGAAAAAATAAAAATTATTGATAAAACATAAGGATCTCAAATAGTAGCAAACACAAAATGGAAATAGCAATGAGATTAATGTTTTTATTTTATAAATTTCTCAAAAGTTTAAGTGATTAACTATATAACTTTAGTCTTGGAGAAAGTGTGGGGAGATGAGTATTTGCCCATGCGCTTATGGGATTGTGAGTCGCTACAGTCTCTCTAGAGAATGATTTGGACATATCTATCAAAAGCCTTAAAAACACATATAGCCAGAAATTCCACTTCCAGAAATTTCTCCTAAGGAAATAATTAGAGATATAGGCAGAAATTTTACTATCAAGATAATTCATCTCAAAACTGTTTATAATACAGGTAATAAAATTAGAAAAATTGGTGGATATTAATTGAACTAGAAAGATGTTTATGGCATGCTGTTGGGTGAATAAAGTCTGTTACCATGCATCACATGCAATATAATCCCATTTATGTGTGCATACTCATCTGTATAGGTAACCACATTTTACTGTAAATTATATCTGGGTGCCAGCATTGTACAGGTATGTGCCTGTATGTTTTATTTTCTTTTGCTTAGCTGTATTTTTAATTGTTTTATAATTCATTGATATTATTTCATAATAAGTATGTTATTTTATTGGAATCTTAAATTTTGAATTATATCATATATACATTAGACAATTACCACTCCCCTCTCTTTTCTGCCTTCCTTTTCAAAGTGTCCTGAAAATTACCACTTGGATGTGCTATAAGCATGTCGAATTCAACCTGACCTAGAATGGAATATTGTCCTTCACTTTAAATATACTCCTTCTTTTGCATACCTATCTAAGAATCACCTAATCCGGAAATATGATTTTTAACCTTTGATGCATCTTCATTACGGCTCATATCAAACTGGGTAGGGTGGGTCCATTTTAGCCTCTCACTGTCCCTCAAGTGCATCCCCTCCACTTTATTCCCACCATTATTGAATTGGTTCAAGCCCAGCCTGTTTTTGCCTGCCTTGCCCTTGCAGCATTTTCCATGGTCCTCCTGCCTCCAGTCTTGCTTCACAGTCTGTATTTTGCAGCAAAATGATCTTTCCAAAATGCAGGAGTGGTGATGCAACTCCTTTTATTTTTGAGAATCCCCCAGTGCATCCTCATTACCTCTGGGATAAAATCCAAACACTTTTTTATGGTTTAGCAGTTAGAATTGTTTTCAGCTGCAAATAAGAGAAAACCTCAACGTGGTAGCCTAACCACATAGGAGTTATCTCACCCACACAACCAAAAGTCTGGAAGTGGGTGGTTGCTAGCATTAGCCCATGGGATTAAAAATGTAGGGGCCAGCATATTTCTTTCTGTGTCTGGCTTATTTCACTCAGCATAGTGTCCTCCAGGTTCATACATGTTGTCACAAGTGGCAGTATCTCCTGAATAATATTCCATTGTGTATATATACCACAGTTTTTTAATCCATTCATCCATCAGTGGACACTTCCGTTGTTTCTGTATTTTGGCTATTGCAAATAAGGCTACAAAGAACCTGGGAGTGCTGCTATCTCTACAAGGTGCTGATTTCATTTCCTTTGGGTATATACCCAGCCAGAGACAAAAAATACTGCATGATTTCACTTAAATGTGAAATCTAAAAAAAAATGTTGAATATAGAGAAACAAAGAGTGGAACGGTGGTTAGCAGGAGTGGGGAGAGAGAGGAAATGGGGAGAAGTAGGTCAGAGGGTATAAACTTGCAGTTGCCCAGTAAGATGAATAAGTCTTGAGATCTAATGTACAGCATGAGGACTATAGTTAATAACATTGTCTTGTATACTGAAAAAAGAGAGTAGATTTTGGGTGCTTTACCACAAAAAAAATTAAAAAGAAAATCATGGAAGATGATGGACACGCTAATTTGCTTTACGTAGTAATCGTTTCACTAGGTATACATATATCAAAACGCTATGTTGTACAACTTAAATATATATAATAAAAAATGTAGAGGCCAACATCTTTGTGATTCTCATGGCCTTTCTTTTAAACTTGTCATCTCATGGCTAAAACATGGCTGCTGTTGTTCATGCTGCCATTCAAGGTCAAGAAAAGGCAGAAAAGGAAGGAGATTCCAGTACATCTCCTTTGATATTTCATTGACCAGAACTGGGTCACATGGCCCTCTCTAGCTGCAAGGGAGGCTGGAAAAATGAGAATTTTAGCTTTATCAATGTTTAGTACAGTGGTTCATACTAGGGGCAATTTTGCCCTACAGGAAGACTTCTGGGAAATGTCTGGAAACATTTTTTGTTGTCATACCTTGGAAAGTCAGGCTGATACTGGCATCTAGCAGAGAAACATCTTACAATGCACAGGACGATCTCCCACAACAAAGAATTATCAAATCCAAGATGTCAATAGTGCCGAGAGTGAGAAAACCTGCTCTAGAGTAGAAAAACAAGGAGAAAGGGACCTGGGGATGGTTTGGGGCACCCAGTTCTACAGGTCCTTGTGTGGCTTACCAGGACTTTTAGTGTCTGATCTTTACGTTTCCATGTTCTTATTCAGTCACTGCCCACCTTGACTGAGACCTCTGCTCCAGTTATTCTAAACACTTGCCAGGTTTTTGCTTACCTCTTTGCTTTTGCACAGTTGTTTCCTTTTGCAAGAATTCTTCCCCTCGGTCCTCAACTGGCTAACTCCCTCCTAGTCTTCAGGACTCTCTTGAGGTCATCTTCTCCCCTTGCTCCCCCTATGGGCTTAGGTGCCCATCCACATTCTTCCCAAATGTTTTGTTTCCCTCTGTCTCAGCACTTGGATTGGTGGAGTTAACATTTCTTGTTTTAACTATTTGCACGCAACCCACTGGGACCAGAATGATATTTTATAATGGGGATAATCTCATTAATAACCTTATTAAGAACTCCTAACAGAGTTGTTAGAAAGAGTAAATGGAATGATTACTCATTTTAATTTAATGATGTGACTATTTAATACACTCACTCTTCTATTTCCTTTTGATTTTTCCGTAAAAGTCACCTCAGTGAGTTTCACTCTGGTCACCCTACCTTCCTCCTTCCCACTGATACACATTCAACACTTCATAGTCTCCTTCCTATTTTCTCCTTTTCTCCTCCTTATCACCTTATCATCATCTGCCATATTATATATTTTACAAATTTTTTTAGTATCTATTTGCCCTGCTGGAACATAAGTTCCAGGAACAGAGAGATTTTTGGTTCTTTTGCTGACTGCTATATCCTCAGCATGTAGAGTAATGCCTGGCAACCATTAGGTGCATCAGTGAGTGAACATGGCTCAATGATTAAATGACATAACAAGACATATAGCGAGGAGTCTTACCCCAGAGCTGCCTCCTCCATCCAGTTCTCAAGCTTGACCCATCACCAGGCTTCTATGAATCCTTCTAGAGTTCTTCATGCGGATGTAAGAAAATATCAACGTACAGTTCCTCCCGCCCCCATTTTATGCACAGATAGCATACCATAATGCTGTTTTGCACTTTGCTTTTTTCACTTAAAATTATATCATGGAGATATTTCAGGTGAGTATGTGGAGACCTTCCTCATTCTTTTAGATAACCACACACAGATCCATTGTATCCATGTACCATCCATAGTTTCACCAGTCTACTGATAGCCAGTGGGAATGGTTCAAATCTTTTCAAACTGAGCCACAAACAGAGCTACAATAATTAACAAAGACATACATGTTCAAGTGAATTTGTAGAATAAATTTCCTAAAATGGAATTGCTGTATCAAAGTGTATATAAATTATTAATTGAGAAACACATCAACAAATTGCCTTTTAAAGAATTTTACCAATTTACTCGTAAAAGATGTATGAGAAGACTCACAGTCTCCAATGGGGGAAACCCCAATTTATTCCAAAGTTTTGTGCAATAAATATAAGTAACTATTTATTGACCTGTAAAATTTTTAACAGTTGGAATATCCCCTGTTAGAGAAGGTTTGGTGAAAGTGGTGTTTTGACACATGGCATTAATGTGCCACTTTTGAAAAACCACTTAGCAATGTGTATGAAGAGCTATAATAATGTATATCCTGTTTGACACAGAGATTTTTTCTGAGAATCCAGTGTAAGGTAATAAACCACAAAGAAGCAAACAAAGGAAGTAGTGTTAAATACAATATTCCTTCTATCATTATTTTTTTAAAAATATTTTTTGTAAAAATCTAAATAACCCAAGGCAGGAAACTGTTTTTGTAAACTGTGGCACTTTCACTGGATGGAATACTACGTAGCCATTATTATGCTTGATTGAGGGAAGATGATGGAGCAATACTGAACAATGTTATATGTTGCAGGAAATATACATGTACAATACCCAGAGAAAAAGATATAAACAGTATATATACTCTGACTGCAACCAAGTAAATATAAATAAATATGCACACTTATGACAGAGAAAGGACAGATGAAAATTCACTCCACTATACTACGTACTGTATAGTTATATTCAAGTTGTGAGATTATAGTGATTTTGTAATTTTTTTCTATTCTTTACTCTTAGTGTTAGGCCATCATATATATGATATATATACATATATATGCACATGTCTACATATAATAAATACATTAATTTCTCTTTGAAAAGTTGTAAATTCATGATTTAATTCAATAAATATCTGTGTGATACCATGAGCAACACACTGTGCTTGGATGCTCTGGGAATCTGAAGTGAATCATATGGATTCTGTGCTCAAATTTCTCACTGTCCTGTCATAATGATTTATAACTAGTTGTTAGGCAACTACATAAAGTGCTGCCTAGATTGGAAGGGCTAATTCATCACATTCTTCTTCCCTTCCAAATTCAAGGACCCCTTTAGAAAAGCATCAGGATTTTGAAGTTGACTTCATCAGTATCAACTTCAGCAGTGGTAAAGCCAGATTAGAGACTGTGTGTGTCAGGTCCTTCTTACCTAGCTCCCTGGAGTCCCAGGGCAGCTATGGGACTGTAGATCTTTCCCATTGCAGGGGAAGAAAAGTGAGCAGGTGGATTAGGATGAGGGGTAGGAAAATGGATGCTTTCTTGTGGGGCACTTATTGCCTATGGGGGGCAATGAAAGGGTTGACATTAAAGGAGGAAATGTCAGAGCCAGCCTGGTGGCAGCAGAGATTTTCCACTACTCCTTCTTCCGGAGGAGGAACAAGTCAGGGATGGAAGGAAAAGGAAGGAAAGTTTCCTCCAGGGTTTCAGAGAGGAGAGTAGTGTTAGTGGGAGTCTCCCCTTTCCTATGGGGTGGGGCAGAATCCCATAGAGAGACATCCTTACAGTGCCTAAAGAGTCAGAGAAGAGATTATGCTGCACCCTCCCTGATTCTACACAAGCTCCATTATTCTCTTTAAATCCCATTTTCAAGCCTTTTCCTTTCCACTCAAGGAATTAGAAGCATTGGGGCCAATAAGAGAGCCCAGGCAGGGCAGAGATGGCACTTGCATGGAGCCCAGCTGACCTGGTCTGGGCTGCTTGTTGCTGTGCACTCCTGCAGAGAGTCTCCTGGGCATAATCTGACCCTTGAGGGTGCAATGAAATTAGCCCCAGGACCTCTCCATAGGGCCTCTTCCTGCCCATGAGAACAATGACCCTGCCGGAAACAAGATACAGCAATACATTTATTTTTATTTATTAAGGGAAAACAACTGACAATAGCCCTCCCTACTCTGCTTCCTGGGTAATTAACAGCTGTCTGGCTCTGGTCAGGACCAGGGTGGATCATTGGTCATGAGAAAGTGACCTGGAGCAGAAAGTATTAGAGGAGAGAAAAAATAACCACCGTAGAGCTCCAGTTTTGATTTTTTCAGAAAAGTGATGAAGAGGCATGATATAAATTGCATCAGCTGAGAAACCAGCTTGAAATCCCGTGAGGCCTAGTAAACGCCCTTGCCCCATTTGATTGCTCTTACTGGGCTTCTCTGGGAAGCCAATGTCTGAGATGTTGTAGACAAAAGTGGATGTTTTCTGATCTGGGAGACAGGCTATGTGGACTAGTTAAGCTGGAGGGAGAGCAGCAGTTTCCCAGATGGAGTTCTGGAACTGTCTTCAAAGTTAGACCTATATAACAGGTGGGGAGAGAGCAGTATGCGAAAGCCAGAATGATCTGTGTTTCTGCCTTTAGTATGAAGTAGTTTTCCATCCTGGTGAAAGCATGGGCTTGAGTGTCAGGCGGACCTGCATATGACACCTCATCTCAGCCTCATCTTTTAAGCATGAGTAACACCAATTACCTACCCTGCTGAACTGTGGCAATGGTTCAAGGTGTTACAGATGGCCAGTGTCAAGGGATTATGCCAGATCCTGGCAAAGGATCAGTAAATTATAGTTCACTCTATCTATCTATCTATCTATCTATCTATCTATTCATTCTATCCTATCTAATCTGTCTTCCTCCCTCTTTCCCTCTTTCCCTCTCTCCCTTCTTTCCTTCCTTCCTTTTCTCATCCCTCCCTCCTTCCTTTTCCTATGAGTTTTGTCTCTCTTGTGTAAGCATATATGCAATAGGCATATATTTTTTAAGCATCCTTAGATTCCAATGTTGGGAATGAAGAGATTCCACTTGTGAAGGGGTTGGAAAGTAAAGGGAATGTAGCCCAAGCTCTTTTGCTGTGTCTGTTCCACATTTATTGGTTTCTCTTGACTTTTAATTCACTGGAGTGTGTGGCCCATGCGATTATGTTAAAAACTCTCATGGTCTGCAAACCTTCTTAGGGAATGCAGGCAAGTCTCCAGGAAATGGAGCTGGAGTTAGGGAGGCTCCAGACTCAGATGCTGGGAAGTCAGGGATGTGTTTGCTGCTTTCGTGGATAACTGAGCTATCTAGAGGTTTTAAAAGACAGCCTATTCCAAATTTATTGCTAACCTACCAACGTGGATGGGTTGAATTGAGTTCTTTTAATGCTAAGTGCTTATCCTAACAGAAGACAGGTTGACTTATTGGGGCAGTTGGGCACTAAAGTGTAATTACCTCACATGTCCTCTATCTCCCATGCTGGGACAGGCAGATTCCCTCTTGGTTGGGGAATTGGCTTCCTTGGGGTGAAGGAACTGGTGGCAGATGCAGTACTGATGTCTTCTGAGCCCTGGCTTGCCCAGGCAGGTTCTCTCCAAGTCTTCACAGAGGGGAGCTAGAGGAGAAGAATTTGGTCTCAATGTTCATCCCCAGAAAATGGATACATAACGCCAATCACAAAAGCTGCACCTGCTGATTCCCACTCACTCTGCCTATGGGGGCCCTTCCCCTGCCCATCAGAGCAGAGCCAGCTTCCCATTGGCATGTCTCCTTCAAGGGCATTAGATCAAAAATGGGCCAGTCCTTCTCTTTGGCTAATTTCATTCTAACTTAGAAAAGCTGTAACTGAATTATAATTGGCTCTATTTCTTTAACTCAATTAAGGAGGCAAAGCCAAACTAAGGTGAGAAATCGAAGTCTTTTTGTTGCCAGGGCATACTGAACAATATGAGCTTAATCTGTAGTTTATATGCTCAAAGCCATATCTGCTAAACCAAAGCATGTACACGATGATTTTAAAGTCTTCTTTTCCTTAGGAAGAATTTTCACAATAACCTTGTGTAGAATTTTTATTTTATACTCATAATGAAGTGATCTTTAATAGAATTATAAGAAAACTCCTTTAGAATGTTTCACACTGCTGAAAGGAGAAATTAAATATTTGTGAAGTTCAAGGCCTATCACTTGAGCATTACATCAATGTAAAAAAGAAAGGCTTAGTTTTGTTGGTGGTTAATTATCTATTGGAAAAAATTTACTAAAGTTCCCATATTCTGACATTCCGGCAGAGGAGTCAGGAATGAACCCGAAGCAGGTGTGTTTGTGGGCTAAGAGTGGACAGTGAAGTCTTTGGTTTGTGTGGAGTAAAGGCTCCTGTGGAAGAGTTTGAAGGATTGAAAAGGGGGATTGGAACCAGATCTTTGAGGGCCTTGAGAGTCTTTTTTTCTTTTGGAAAAAATGAGGCATGTAATCAGAGTCACATTTAAAAATTGCACTGACATACATCTGTGTGCAAAGTGCATTGGAAGTGGAAGGAAGTGGAATCTGATTGCTGAGCTAGAACACTGCAGGTGCAGGGAAATGGCAGTGAGAATGGAGCGGTTGGAAGAGACGTGAGAATGGCTGAGTTTAGTTAATTCATGGATGGAAGCAACAGAGTGAGTCAAAGATAACCCTGGACTTTGGGCATAGATGGCTGGTAGGCTGAGGGGAGCCTCAGGTAGAAAGGGAATGGGTGAAAGAGGGAGGGAAGAAGGAAGACAGTGAGAGCGACAGTGAGAGCAAGAGAGAGAGAGAGAACTGGCTGGTTTGAGGTGAAAGAAAAAGAGTTCATTGTGAGATACGTTCCCCATGAGGTTGAAGGTCCAAGGGAGTTTTTAAACATAAAACTTATTATGGGAAATGTATCTTTCAGGAAATGCATCTCTTAAAGAGATGGATGAGGTTCCCCCCCAAGTTAATGTATTCATGGATAAATATCACTTATTGCAAGAATGAGACATGATTCAGTGAAAATTCTGTTTCTGATTTTCATTTTTATAGATATGGGTGTTGAGAAACTTTGTTTACATAAATATGTAGATGAAAACAAAAGGAGTATTGTTATAGTAAAGTCACTCCAGTCTCAAATAAATTTGCATTCTAAGCCAAAAATCAGGGTGATCTGTCATCAAAAGTGATTTTAGTGATTTATCAGCTGGCGACCTGATTGGGCCTTCCTTCTGTTTTGTTGAAAACCAAGAACTGGAAACTGACTTGGAAAAGGATATGTTACCAGTTGTTAGGGGCTTTTGCCTGTAGACATTGACATAGATATTTGGAACCGTTATTTTGCTTGGTGGCCATTTTTGCACTCTGCGACAGTGCACTGTAGCAAGATTTGGGATGTGGGGGGGATACCTTTTATGACATGGGGAAGGGTCACAGTGGGGGATGTAGAACAGGTAAGCGTGTCCCTCCACCATGGGCACCTTCTTGGCAGATCCTGTGTAGGAAAGAACAAAGAAAATGGCCATTGAAGGTCTAGAAATTGATTTCTGTAAAACCATCTGTGCCTGTTCACCTCTTGGGCACATGTTCCCACTGTGAAGACTGCTTATCTAGAGTGAAGCACAGAGCAGTGAGATAAAACTTAGGCCCTCTTAGACCCGTAGGGACCTAGGCAGGTCACTGGCCTGATGGGCGTGGGTGTGTGGATAGAGGCAGTACCCTGGGTCCCTGACGAGCTGCCATCCCACACGGAATGACCTTATTCCTGCCCAGCACAGCCGATGGCAGAAAATCAATTCCGTTAGCAATTGGGAGCAGAGTTCTGAGGCAGATCAAGCTTGTTTTTAGAGGAAAAGGGCTCTAAAGAACTCCAGGCAAAGCAGAAAGGCTCAAGGCATGGTCCTGGA
>CAUYRT010043123.1:0-16865 GCA_963574885.1 Lepilemur ruficaudatus | reverse complement strand
CTATGGACTACTTTGACAGAGTAGATTTTTAAATGTAACAAGATAAGTCAACTTGAGTGGTAATATATTTTGAGAAATCAGCTCACTATAAATTGTGACTGTAAACATTATACTGTAAATGCTTTGTAGTTTTCCCCCAATTAAAAAAAAAAAAAAAAAAAAAGAAACAAGCAATATTTCTTCAGTAATCACTAAATTCAAAATGTAAGACTGCGGGAGACTAGAGAGTGGTCTAAGACTAGATCCTTAAGTTCATTGAGAGGGATATCGGTGTCGGCTGAGGTTAGCAGAGAAGGCCTCCCGCAGGAGGTAAAGTTAACCTTTGGCTAAAGCACAAGCAAAATGGAAGCGCTGGGGCTGATGAGTGTAAATCTAATGTAGCTTAAGCTGTAGGTTTCCTCATTTTCTTGGGCCTGTTCCTAATTCTGTATTCTTAATGTTGTGTTCTTTTTCTTAAAGAGGTTTCAAAAGGATTAAGCATCCAGACCTACAAAACCTTGATCTGTCCTTGACAAAGAACCAAAAAAATCTGAATTGAGAAACAAACAGGATAGCACAAAGAAAGGCAGGCAGATGTAAATGTGGGCTGTTCAGGTCAAAGACCGACAGGTAATAAAATGGAAGAAATGGGATAGGGCCTACGAATGCCAAGGTAAAGAGTGAAGACTATCACTGGAGCATTAAGTCGGGGAAAAGGCACAATACAATCAGGGTTTAAGGAAGACTCGGCTAGTTAGGAAGTAGAGAATGGAGAGGGCAAAGAGCTTGCCTTAGGGACGCTATCTTCTACTGCAAGGCAATAAGACTGAGATTACGGTGGAAAAGTAGTAAAAAACACAGAATAAACATGACTTGGTAAAAGGGTAACCTTAAGGTTTGAAAAATAGAAATCCAGGCAATAAACACTGTACAAGATAAGGTGAAGGGGTGGGGATGGGGGGAGTAGCTGGTTTAGGGCAGAAGATAATGATTCCAGCTCAGTATGTTGGGTTTAAGGACACAGTACACCGCATGAGCAAATGTGTCAGGCAGTGGAGGACTCAACATGTAGGAAGCAATATTCCTAAGAGTAGGCCATGGACTTGACACCCTTCTTTTGAGAGTCTAATGGTGAATGTTAGCAATGACATAAGCAATGAAGTCTATTAGAATTTTTTGGGAGGTGATTGTTTATATCACAGCCTCTGCATCGTTCTCTTATCTGGTAATTGTATTCCTCTTTTCAAAGCAAAAGAGGAAGCTAATTTCACTTTAATTTATAACTTGATAAAATACTTTATAAACTCTTTAATTTAACAAATATGTAATGAGCACCTGGCATTATGTTAGGTACTAAAAAAAATCGTGAGAAAAATATTCAAACACTATCATCTTTACGGAATCCGCAGTTGGGTAAGATGTTTGTGTTCTTCCATATATATATTATTTGTCTGTGAAGAACATCAATATCAAAAGTTGGTATGTGCTGGGTGAAGTTGGCTCAGAGCTGTAATCCTAGTATTGGGAGGCCAGGGCAGGAGGATCACTTGAGGCCAGAAGTTGGAGACTAGCCTGGGCAATACAGCAAGACCCCCATCTGTAGAAAAAATTTAAAAAATTAGCCAGGCATGGTGGTTCACACCTGTAGTACTAGCTATTGGGGAGGGTGAGGCTAGAGGATGGCTTGAGCCCAGGAGTTTAAGGTTGCAGTGCGCTGTTATGACACCACTGCACTCTAACCTGGGCAACAGAATGAGACTCTGTTTCAGAAAACAAACAAAAAGTTGATATTAATTTCAGCTCTAATCCTGACAAAAATTATGAGCCCAAGGATGATATGAAAAATATTTAACAACCACTATGGTCAGGGCATCATCTAATCAGAAGAGATACCAGTCACTATGTTTGGTAGGCAGCTTCCAAAATAGTCCCCATGATCCCCAACCTCTCGGTATCACACCCATATATAACCCCCTTCAATCGAGTGTGGATTGGACCTAGTGACTTGCTTCTAACAACAGAATACAGCAAATACGATGTCACGTCTGAGATTAAGTTATAAAAACTGTGACAATCCATCATGCTTGTTCTCTGTCTCTCTCTCACTTTCTTTCTCTGGCTTGCTCACTCTGATGAAGCAGCCATTGTATTTACTTTGTTAGCTACCCTATGGAAAGGACCATGGGCAAGGAACTAAGGGTGGTCTCTGGCCAACAACCAGTGAATAACTGAGACCTTCAGGTCAACAGTCTAAAAGTAACTGAATCCTGCCAACAACAGCATCAATAAGTTTTCCGGGGAATCTTTCCCCCGTCTGCCTTTGAGTCCTGATATAACTGAAGTCTTGGCTGATATCATGATTGCAGCCTTGTCAAAGACCCTAAGACAGGACGCAACGAAGCCATTCCCAGACTCCTGACCCACAGTAACTGTGAGATAGTAATAATTATTGTTTTAATCCACTATGCTTTGGGGTAATTTGTTATAAAGCAATGGATAACTAATATGATATGCTCATTTCCTTAAATTCTGCAGAGTATCAGGTACTATTGGGAGATTTCATCTGTCACTAAAAGCCTTCATTCAAGGTCTGTTTCCCTCTACCACATAAAAGTTCATCCTAAACTTCAGAAACTTACCCAGGTATCAGTCAGCTAGCATCAAATAAAAGAGCATTGTCTCTGGTCAAAGCTCAAATCTTGAAAATCTAGAATTTTGTGTCCTGCTCCTATATTTACCCAGCTCCCTACCCTAACCTTGCCTTCTGTTTTTGGCCAAGCAAAATGCCCCTTGGATCTGATTTCATACGGTGTTTTTCCAGCTTTGACCTTAGGCTTTCTTTTCCAGCAAAGTTTTTTTGAACCTTCCCTTAAATAAATATACTTCCAGTAATTCCAAAATAACTACCCAGCTCCAAGAACTGTGATCCTCAAACCTCCTGGTCCCATTGGACCATACTATTAATAGCAGACAGATAAGGTATAAATGGAAGTCACTGAATTTAATGCTTCTCGACCATTTTTTTCCGCCTCCATTTTATTTACTGAGCATCTCTCTTCCCTCAGGAATACCCTCCACCCAAAACAACTCTTACGATACTTAGCGATACTCAACCAAGGGAAGTTTACTCCTGGACACGGGGATATCACATTCTGGGAAAAAGAATCCATACAGTTTTTAAAAGCACCTTTACGATGTAATAATATATGCCGTGCCCATATGAGGGTAAGCAGACTATATAACCTTTAAATTTTCCTACTCTAAAATTTTAGAAAGCTTGGCTATAATAGGAATGTTCATAAGAAGGAGATATTTAGATGATTTCATGAAGTAGAACTACTCTCATACATTTCAGAGTTCCTGGTATATTTGAGTTCAGGAGGCACATTGTGTCAATTGTCACAAAACAGCAACTTAACAGTGGCTTAGAAATGAAAGAAAAATTATGTAAGTTAACGTCTACATAACTGACAACTACTTTTTTGTACAACTGAAATATTTCTTTCAAAATAGTATGAATATTATCATTAGAAACTAAACATACCAGAAGTCAGCATTTGCCTCATGGCACACTTTGGCTCGCGAAGTGTACAACAATATGTTGTACACATTCTGACACCTGGTGGTGGCTTGAGACTCATACACTGTTTAAGACAGCACAACCCACAGTACCTTCACCTTAAGAAGGAATCTATGAATATTGTCAGCAAGGTTATTTTAGTTTGAAAATGATATGCCTTATAAGTTATACTATATATTTTAAAGGACAAAGTCCAAAGTCAGTTTAAAGTCTTTGATACAGGCTTTGATAAATCCTTTCTGTCTTAAAACTCCATTATAATAATAGTTTTCCCTCATGCGAAGTAGTTATTGTCTGATTTACAAAAAACTGTAAAGTATGACCAAAATCACAGGTGTACATAAATATTTGCTGACTTGAAAAAACTACAAAATAATTACAGAAAATGAACATTATACCACCCTTCAAACTTACACAGGTTCTTTGGTTTGTTAACATAATAGTTTCAAATACAAGAAGGGGTGTCTGGTTGTATAAGTAGTAATTAACTATATAGCCTTTCAAAACGTAGGTGCCAGGCCCTACTTCAGTTTGCCCCATCAAGATTCTGATTGAGTAGATACAGGTTGTGGCCGATGCGCGCGTATTCTGAAAAGACTCCACTAGCGATTCCATGTCACATCTCCAATTAAGAATAACTGATTGAACCCACTAAAATGTTTAGTTTGCATTATCTGAATATACCTATTAAAACATAACTAAGAGTATGCTAAGGAGGGGCAGAAAAAAACCTATAACCCCAATTGAGACTTTGCCAAAATTCTCACACATTGATGGTGTGAATGTAAACTGGTTCACTTCTTAGAGAGCTCATTACAAATGTACATATCCTTTGACCCAGCAACCCGCTTCTAGGAAGTTAGCTTGCAGTTGTATGTGCTTGAAATGACACAAGTTAAGGGTTAGTTGTGGAATTATTGTTTGTAAACAGAAGACTAGAAAGAATTCGATGCCCATCAGTATGGGACTGAAAGAAATGATACATAGAGCAGAAAAATGTACAGAGGAAAAGAAAAGAATTAAAAATGAGTAAAGCTCTTGACCGGGCGCGGTGGCTCACGCCTGTAATCCTAGCACTCTGGGAGGCCAAGGCGGGTGGATTGCTCAAGGTCAGGAGTTCGAAACCAGCCTGAGCAAGAGTGAGACCCCTGTCTCTACTAAAACATAGAAAGAAATTAATTGGACAACTAAAAAAATTATAGAAAAAATTAGCTGGGCATGGTGGCGCATGCCTGTAGTCCCAGCTACTCAGGAGGCTGAGGCAGAAGGATCACTTGAGCCCAGGAGTTTGAGGTTGCTGTGAGCTAGGCTGACGCCAAGGCACTCACTCTAGCCCAGGCAACAGAGTGAGACTCTGTCTCAAAAAAGAAAACAAAAACAAAAAATGAGTAAGGCTCTTTATGTAATATAGAACAATTTCCAAAATACACTAAACAATTTTTTTAAAAACATTCAGAACAATATGCATAGTGTACTATATTTGTGTTAAAAGGGAAAAAAGAATACATACATATGTGTTTACATTTACATGAAATATCTTTTTAAGAAGATACCAGAAAATACTAGTACAGTCATACTGTTCTGGAGAGGGGAAATGAAACTCAGGAGACTGGGTTTGGAGGGAGAGACTTTTCAGAGTTCACTCATATTTTGAACCACATAAGTTTATTAACTATTCAAAAACATAATTTTAAAAATTAAAAATGTAAAAGATCTTTACATGATAAGAGTAAAATCAAGAGACTATTATTCAATCAATCTTGGGGAAAGGAACACTGATTATGCCAAAACCAAATTATTATTTTAGGTAGTCATAGTTGGACATGCAAATGAATACTGAATAACACCATTTAACAGATTAATTACCTAGAGATCCACTTGTATCTAACTCAGTGGGATGAAGTTTTACTCAATAGTGGATATGTAAATGAGTCCTGTCACTTAATAGCACCTGGCCTCAAGATTTTGTAGGCCAGACTTCCATCTTCCTGCTGTGCTATGTATAACACCTTTCATGTTTAACTGTTTAAAGTATTTCAATAAACCCACAGCTGTCTTCTAAGAATCTGGCACTTCTGTAGCTTGTTTTCATTCAAAAATAAGGAGATAAATCCTTCAAGGTAAGAAAACAAGTTTGGCTCTTCGGTTTTCAGAACAAAGTACCATTTTGTCATCTACACAGCTGGTAACCAGAGCAGACAGGTTTTTTTTTTTTCAACTAACACAAACTCCTGACCTTCTTGAGGAATGAACCATCTGACATACAGTCCCTGTCAAAAGGTGATACATGTTCCCATGAAGAAGCACATGATCAGTGCTTCTCACTCAGTTCCAACGAAGATCCTTATCGGCAGGGGGAATGTACTGGGAAGATACAGGGCCTGAAGCAAACTGCACCAAGTCTAGTAGCTCCTCCTCATCCACACAGGACACACTGCAAGAGCCCCAGCGGATGCCTGAAACCTCAGATAGTACCGAACTCCACATAAACTGGTTTTTCCTATAACTTATAATTTTGCACTGGAAGAGATGAACAACAATAATAAAATAGAATTGTAACAATGTACTGTTCATAATTTCATAGAGAGATTCATTCTCACCATAGATCTTAGCAACCTCAGCATTGGATTTTTTTTCTTTCCTTACTAGGTCAAGAACTTTCATCTTTTCACTTTAAGGAAGTACTTTTTGGCTTCTCTTTGGTATAACCGAACTGCCAGCATCACCACTGTTGCACTTTGGAGCCATTACTAAGTAACATAAGGGTCACTTGAACACAAGCACTGCCATACCAAGACAGTCAATCTGATAACCGAGACCAAGACTAAGTGATTAATGGGCAGGTGACCTACACACGTGGATATGCTGGACAAAAGGATAAGTCACGTCCTGAGTGGGGACAGAGTGAGAGTTCATCAAGATACCTGGAACAACATGCAACTTAAAACTTATGAAGTATTTATTTCTAGAATTTTCCATTTAATATTTTTGGACCTTGGTCAACTATACATAACTGAAACCCTGGAGAGCAAAACCATGGATAAGGGAAAACTACCGTATAGAATTTATTTGAAGTCTCAAGTTTTACATTTTAAAATCCCTAAAAATTTTATATTCTGAGATGAGGCCATGCTTATTTTAGCACAGAAATGATAAAAATTCCAAACTTTTCCTTCAGAATGTTTCCCTCCCAAATCGTTTAAAGTTTGTTGATATTTATTAGGTAGTTTAGAGTTCTCCATCACACCACCCTAGCTCCAAAAGGATGTAAGAGGGATATGGAAGCATTCTCTCAAATTATCCAGGTTTGTGTTCTGTTTTAAATAAAATCATCAAAAAGCTGTGGGCTACAAGCTCTCAATAACTAAGAGATATAACTTACCTTTTATTGAGCAATGTACTATATTATTCTCCAAATGCTTAACATGCTTAATTTTATCACTCTGAAAATAAATGACACCCCAATAGTAGGCTAGCATAATTTTTTAGTACCCCTACTGAGTGTCTGAAGACCATCAGTGCATTCAGTGATGTTCATGATTGGCCTCAGCTAAAAGAGACACACAGAAAATGTTCCATTACATGAAAAATTAATGACTATCAATTGAAATTTAATTAATGACGAGAACTCACTATTCATATTAGAACAGTGTATTTTAAGTGTATTTAAGGAATTAAAACTAGAAAACATTCCAAGCTAGACATCTAAATAATTAAAGTGATTGCTCTATTGTTAATCAAATTAGTATTGTCAAGATAATGTTGACAAGATAGTACTGTCAAGCAGGAATGTCCTTTTTTAAGGGAAGAGTATATTACATAATAATTTGACATTCTAATTAAGGTGTTTTAGAAGATATTCCAATCATACATTATAAAATAATTCAAATTCCCTTTATGCAAGAACTACAAAAACAAACAGAACTGAAACAGGCCGTAGCTTACCATGCTGCGTCAAGTATTCCACTATGTTCCACACGATAGCTGGGACACCATTCTTGGTGAGCCCCTGCCGTTGAAGTTCCTGGAGACTGACTCCAAATAATTTCTTACAGGCAGAACCCCTCTGTTCATTTAATGGCACGGCCACTATCTTTTTCATGTCTTCTCTCAGCCGCACTGCTGCTTTACTTTGCTTAAAAGAGAGGAAGAAAAAAGAGCAGTCAGGCATGTTCACCACAGGAGGTTGCATGGTTACAACCCAAGCACCTGAATCAAAATGTAAACGTTTGGAGACGAATAGCAGTGGTCTGCGCTTATCTTTACTTCAACTCAAATAAAAATCTTTAACATCTCTCACGTGGTGCTCAGTGTTACAAAAGTCACAGACTGATGTGATGGTTAAAAAGAGTGGAAAATAATGAGAAACCTAAAGCCACAACTTAAGTGTGGCTAAGAGAGGGAGCAACGCACTGCAGTATCTAAGAGATATTACTACAGTAACCAGAGGTGTGACTCAGAAGCACCTGGTTAACAGGAAAACAAAACATTTTTAAGAACATTGAAACCCCATGCAGATCCAGACACACTGAGATGTTTTCAGAGATGAAAACTTACCTAGATGTCATTTTAAGGCAGCTTTAAAGAGTCAGAAGAAAAATTACAAATGTAGAGTGAACATTTTATTTCTCTGACTTTATTGCCTCTGTGTATATCTCAGTAATTTTTTGGCACATATCATCAATTTGATTCTCATTGAGGTTCAAAATGCCATGTCTTTGAAATAGCAACATTTTAGATAGTCACAATTTTAAAATTTTCAACAAGGCTATATATATTATAAATAAAAAACAAAACTTACATTCAATTGACTTAAGTTACTAACAATGAAAAATCCACACGTTTGTTTCTTCCTTTTAATAAAAATTTGCATCCCAAGGAAGAGAACATTTTTTAAGCATGTGTCCCATCTAAATGTTATAAATGTGTGTTTCTAAAATCCAAACATGGAAAATCCAAACATGGAAAAGAAAGATGGCAAAATGGAAACAATTTTACTGGGGCACAGAGGCAGCGGCACTAGGGCAAACTTCCACTTTTTGAGAATGTAGTAACTAATCAAAGTATAAATATTACCAAGTGACTACCATTTAGTCATTACAGTATCCTAAGAGTAGAAACATTACCTCTAATCTAGAGTTAAGGAAACAAAACCAGAGTTAAGTAATTTGGTAAAAGTCACAGAACTAATAAAAAACAGTTTCATCTTGTTCTGGGTCTATGTTCCTCTCCTTGATTTATTATTATAGTGCAGTTGGTATATAATTATAGTAACAAACTACAATAAATGCTATATATGACATAAGACAGTTACACACAAGTAGTTAATTCTACAGTCATTATGTTGAGTAGGATACCTGTAATCTCAATTTGATTCTGAATTGCATAATCTACAGAATCAGGTCAAATTTCATTGACATATTTGCATCTTTTAATAGGTCAAATTAATGCTCTGTTAATAGCCCTTCCTCTTCATTCTCTCCATTGGTTAGAACCGCAGACAGCTCGTTGTGTCTCTGTAAATAGGGTAACAAGCAATCTTGGCATTGTGACTCAAAGTTTTTAGGTAAGAGACATAATTAACCTCACACATTTTGAAGTGACTGCAATTCAAACTACTTACTTAGAATAGAGCCATACTATATAACATCTTCATATATAATCACAGTAATAAAGAAAGATCTGATTATTATTTTTAATTGGCAATTTAATTCAGGCTAATACTTTAAAGAAAAACAAACATTGGTTAAAAAAAACAATGAAACAGCAATTATACTCCCAGTAAGAATGGAAGATTTGATTCTTGTTTTTAATTGGTAATTAATTCAGGATAACACTTTTTAAAAGTAAACATTGTTTAAAAAACAATGAAACATAATAGTTGTATTTTCAGAGACACCCCAATTAATCCTTCACATCACCATAAATACACATTATAAAGTTTTGCTCTTCTAACTTAGTTGGAAGAGATGTGTAATAGAAACTAATGAGATGTTTCTAATAGTTTACACTTAAACTATTAAAGAATATACAACTTATATTTGCTTAGAGCAAATATAAAATATCCTTTCCAGTAAGTAATAAGAAATAGTCAATAGTCCCTAGCTAGTTAATAAAAATAACTATAGAAATGAAAAACTATTTATAATTCCATTTAAACTGAAATCATTTTGTATTGTAATACAATGATACATTACTACCTTTGTAAATATAAATACCTGCAGAGTTTTAGCTTCCCTTCAAATACACATCTTACTTTTCTAGCCTTAATATTAATATTGCCTTTATTATTAATAAAGGAGCCCCAACTATTTTTCTGTCTTTTGACAAGCCACTCAAGCTTCAGCTGCCTGCAAGAGAAAGGGTCTGATTCACCTGGTGGGAATGCTGAGCCCACTATTTGCTCGAGGCAGGACAATCATTCCGAACTACAGTCTCCTTAAAGCTGCTGACAATGAAGGTGCAGTCATTCCCCAAAACATAGTCAGGATTTTATATTAGGAAAAAGGACAAGCGGAGGCTAGGCGACCCCAAACCAACAAATATTCAACAGTAACAGTAACAACAGTTACTAATTAAGGTATCCTGAGTCTACCTTAACTGTTTAAAGTTCAAACTTGGGGCTTTTGGATCCTTGAGTTTAGCCTTTTGGCTGAATCCAAATTTTACAGAACAAACCCTTTTAACAAAGGAAAAACAGAAGACTTGTCTTTGCAACAAAATACAAAAAGCAATATTTTACACATAAACAGGTCAGATTTTGAAGGAAACTCTTTGGAGTGATAAAAAGATAATCACCTGAATACCCAGATGCTACAAGCCTCAGGGATAAAAGGAAGACAGACAGTCTGACACATAGGATGCTGAAAAGTTCTGAGGCTGGAAACAAGGAAGTCATCCTGCAGTTTTACTAAGAAAATGCGATCTGTGGGGATGGATGGTCCTCCATCTGGTGACCATTCAGTGTCTGTGTGTCAAAAATTACCCAGATATTTCTGGATATTTAAGGATGCATCACACCTAAAACAAACTGCAGCTCTTTCTGAAACTCAAAAAAAAAACCAAAAAAAAAAAAAGTGAACAGTTAATGAGTAGTTAAGATAATAATAAAAAAGATATTTCTCATTTAGTACCTCTATGGACAAATAAAATGCCCCACGGAACACATCAACTTGAAATATAAATATATATAATTCATATAAATCTATGCATTTTCTATAGTGAAATAAAAATATAAATTACAGTATTCTATAAATTATATAATTGACAATATTTGATTATTGTAAAAGGTTTTGCATAAGCACCAGAATTTTTAGAAATTCATGAATTTCCATCCTAGCAATATGCACATTTTCCTACAGATTTTACATCAGTGCTGTTTATTGATGCTCCTGTATTATAAAACCCATAAGTTTCCAATTGATTAAGGATTCACAAATATATATCAACCAAGCTTTTCCACTATCACTTTCAGCAACTATGCTAAAACAAAAATTCTAGAGTTATTAAACAAACATAAGGATATGAAATAGAAAAATGTCATACACACACTCAAAGGTTAATTAATGGTTATTTCAATTCTTTCTCAAGCTAGCCACAGGATTTTTCCAATAACTACAATTAAACATTCATATGTAACTCTTTAGGCACAAGAAAGTCTAAACCACTTGAGTATACTCTACTTCAAATCAAGCTGACTTAACCAAAGAAACTAGGCATGTATCTTCCTTCACCTTTTTTGGAAACTAAAGGGCACAAAAATGCTGAATGTCACCCAAAATGCTGTGTAATACCCATTCGAATAGTTAGGAATTTAAGTAACAGATATTTCCCCACCTCCTAGGAAGGAAAAAAAAAAGTTACACAAAGTTCTCATCAAAACAAGGAGGGCAAAGGCCTCTCCTAAAAACTGGCAGTACCCACAGAAGAAGGCCTGTACTTACACAGATGGCTAGAGCTCCTGCCCCCATTGTCTCCGGAAGTTTTTGGAAGAATTGATGAAGACCAGATGAAAACATCAAAATGACAGCAAAACACTAAAACTCCATTCAGCAGATATGCTCTGATTTGAAAAACAGCTCCCGATCCAAAGGCCCCACAGTAAGCTGAGAGTAGCTCCTAACATTTGAGGAAGTGTGGTTTTGCTGTTATTCGGCTAAACCCACATGGCTGGGAGGACTGCCTGGAGTTGAAATTTGATCCACAGCCTCAGTGTTGGCAAGTAGAGAGGAGTCATGTGACACGGGTCTTAAGTCACTGACATCTTTTTCTTAAACCTGACTTTCTAGATCCCACGCACACGCTTCTTCAGCTCCGAACACTACCGGTCACCTGGTGGTATTCATTAATAGGACTAACAGTGCGTAAAGGAAAAGCACAAACTTGTTTCCTAGTCACTGCTCAGCTCTAAGAAAAATTTACACATTCAAACTCAAGTTTAAAT
Organism: Lepilemur ruficaudatus; assembly: GCA_963574885.1. Lineage (NCBI taxonomy): Eukaryota > Metazoa > Chordata > Mammalia > Primates > Lepilemuridae > Lepilemur > Lepilemur ruficaudatus. The sequence continues at coordinate 4,863 of CAUYRT010043123.1, read as the reverse complement.
CTGCAAGCACTCTCCTCATTTTTCTGAGGCAGTTTTCTCTTCCACTGTCCCCTAGAAACCAGCTAAATTCTACCAAAATTTTCTTCCTTCCATTCTTATTCTATCAGAATTGCTTTAAATAAAAATGCTCTATTTTATGTAGCTGTTAACTGCTTCTAAATACTTTCAAATTATCTTATACACATATACTGATGAACATAAGCATACTTCTAGACATCCATAATTCTTAATTCAAGGAGTCTGGAACTCTAGATAATTTTATGTATAAAACTTATGGGCCCAGAATGTATACACATCTTCAGAAAAGTGGGTTCTCCTTACTAGAGACAATGTAGAATTAAGATGGCCATGATGGAGAAATTTTAATTTGGATAAAACTGTTTATTTGTAAGGCATATCAGGAAAAAGAGGATCCAAAACCCCACAAAAACAGTGGGATACATACTATAATTGGTACATGAGGCATCTAAAAGACTAATGAAAAATTGCCTCCTTAAAAGATTCTTTGCAAAAAGCAAATGAGAAGCTTAAGCAACCAATGAAGGACACACAAGAGGACGGTACTCTCACCGAACCTCGACTGTTCCTTCTCTTTATCCCACTTTACCTAAATACTCTGAGTGCACTAACTTTTTGCTAAATTACCCTCTTACCCAGAAGATGATGAAAAGAGAAGATAGATGCCTTACAAAGTAAGTAAGACCTTCTGATCAGCCAGGCCTCTGCTGTAACCACCTTTACTCCATGGTCTAAAACAGCTTAGAGTCATCCTAACGGACTTCCCTAAGCCTAGGGAAAATCTTTAAAAATTTTCTGAGGAATTTAGAATTCCCACAGTGTTGCGCCCAACCAGGTTCATACACCTGCTGCCCAAGAGGAAGCCAACAGGCTGAGTCAGCAGGGTTTTACAAAGCAGAGAGAGTCTTTATGCCTTGTAGTGCTAAGTGGGGAGATGGGAGAAATTTCTCAAATCCGCCTCCCCGAGAATTTGGGAGACAGGGTTTTTAAGGGGAGTCTGACAGGCCAGGGATTAGGCAATTGGGTTTGTTAATTGGGGCAAAATTACGGGAGTGTAGAAATCATCTTCTTATGTTGTTTCAGTCCCTGGGGTCACAATTCCAGTTGAGTAGGTTTCTCGGTATGGGCCGCTGGTCCACTGGATGGGTCAATCAATCCACTGGAATGCGGGCTCTGGAAAATATCTTAAAAACTACCTTTAGGTTTCAAAAAGGTGATGTTCTCTATGGAGAAAGTTAAGAATCTTTATGGACAGCGGCTGTGAGGGGAAGTTAAGAATCTCTCTGACCGGCAGCCGCACGGCTCCAGAGTGGCAATTATAGATAAACAAGCAGGGGGATAGTTACTGATTATTATTATTTTTAGCTAGGCTCCTCTCGCCTTGCAATCTGTTATTGATTTGTAAAAATGGCAGCTTCAGTGGGAGCTTATGATCTAGGATTCCCCGACCTTTACCAATTTATTCGCGTGATACTGGACCTGACGAAGCTCAAAAATAGACGGCAGCAGTGGCATGAGACAAACCTGAGGATATTAAACACTCTTCTTCTAAAACCTCATGAGAAGGGCTAAACAAAGCTAGAAAAACTGCTGAAAACTTTTAGATTCAATTTATAAGATTTTTTCCACAAAAAATTTATCGGTCCATAATGTAACCTTACAGACCAAAGAAAAGAAGGATGAACCAGTTTCAGATTACAGGACTGGCTTGGAAACACTGTGAAACATTCTGGGCTCAAAATACAGCAAGGAGTATCTCCCACAGAGACTGAAACAGCATTAACTGCTCTATTTATAAAGAGATTCCATCCTGAACTTGGCAGTTTAATTAAAAAACATAAACCAGGACGGGAATTTACAGATATGATCGAATTGGTGGCCTCAGCTAAACAAAGAGCAAAAAAAAAAAAACCCCAAAAGTCCAAAAAGCTTAGTCTCTCCAATTATAATAGCCACTGACAGCAAAGGCATCTTCTCATTTTTATCTAAATCACAACCAAGAGGTCCTTCAAGAAATTCTTTACCCCAAAGCATCTGCCTTCATTTCAAACAACCAGAACGCTGCAAAAGACATTGTCCCCTTTTCTATCAGTCCCCCAACTTCTTCCCTTTAGAACGGACTGTGTCACCATTAGAGGGAGCCCAAGATTAACTCTGCAATCGTAATCAACACTGATGACAATCAACAGGGGTTGATTCTTCAGCAAACTGTTCCCCGAGATACCCATAAACAAACATGGAGAAACAAGTTAAAATAAATGTGGAATCTTGTACAATCCTGGTGGACACCAGAGGCACCTTATCTATTAATACCATAGAAACTCAACTTTAATAAGCCAACGAATCCTTCAGAATAAAAGGTCATTTCTGTGGTGGGGTTTTGATTCGAGTTCAAGCAGTTCCTACATCTGAACCTGTCCAATTGACCTTAGGGTCATTTTCAGAAAAAGATATTTTTACTACGTGATACTGCTCCAGTAAACTTGCGAGGGCGATACTTACTTTCAAAGAAAAAAGGGCATATAAAATTCTCAAGAGAATAATCTTAGCATGTCCTGACTCTCCTGAACAGGAACTACTATGATTTCTACAGACAGAAATGGATAAGATTGAAATTCAGGCCCCTAATTCCCCCTGACCTGTCTAAAATACCTGAATACTTACAGGCCTCTTCGTCAACTGATATAGGAAGGATTAAAAGTGTGGAACCTATAAAAGTCCAAATAGGTCTTTATAAGCCTGCGGTCCCCAACCCCTGATCCGTGGCGTGTTAGGGACTGGGTGCAGAACTCCACCCCACTGTCAGTAGAAAAATTCTCTTCTATGAAACTTAATAAGGGGGGGCACACTCAGCAGGAGGTGAGCAAGGGAAGCTTCCTAAGGTTCATCTGTATTTACAGCCCTCCCTGCCCTTCCGTGGAAAAACTGTCTTCCATGAAACCGGGAAACTGGTCCCTGGTGCCAAAAGGCTGGGGACTGCTGTTCTAAATCTTTTCCTAAATCATTCCAGTGTTCACTAAAACCTGAAGCAATTCAAGGACTCTCACCAATAGTAGAAGATTTAATTAACCAAGAATGTATAAGTAATTCTCTGTACCAGTCCCTGAAATACTCCAGTCCTACCAGTTGAAAAAACCAAATGTATAAGGCTGCAGATTTAGTCAAAACTTACAAGCAATTAATAAAATTGTAATAGCAAGATTTCCTGTAGTCCCAAATGCTAATACTTTATTATCTAACAAAGTACCTGCTGATTCAAAGTGGTTCATGGTAACAGACCTCTGCTCTGTTTAGCATTCCAGTTCATAAAGAGAGTCGACACTTGATTGCTTCTACTTGTAAAAAAAAATCAGCTGTATCCCTGGACTTTAATGCCATAAGGCAGTAGTCCCCAACCATTATGGCACTAGGTACTGGTTTAATGGGAGACAATTTTTCCATGGACCTGGGGAGGGGTATGGTCTTGGGATGATTCAATCTATTATTACATTATAATATATAGTGAAATAATTATACAACTCATCATAATGCAGAATCAGTGGAAGCCCTAAGCTTATCTTCCTGCATCTAGATGGTCCCATCTGAGGGTGACGGGAGACAGTGACACCCAAAGTATGTTGCTTATGTCCAGTCTACTCCATAATCTAGTTTTGGTTGCTGTCACTGCAGAAAACCCTGCTTCCCAAAGATAGGATACTGGAAATTGAAGCAGGCTTTTCAGTGCTTTTGTGGCAATCTCAAGATATTCCACCTTAACTTTAATCCAAAATATATGGAGATTTGAAGTTGTCTCAAAAATACTTTTAAGGCCACTGGCATTTGCTATCTCAAGCAGTTAATCCTCTTCTAGCACAGACAAAATTGATTCACCTAGCTTATTCACAAACGGGTCACAGTTCAGGGGTCTTCTGTGGTTGGGAGGTAATGCTCAAACTCTTTTGAAAGCTGAGACGGGTGATCACGCACCAGCTGGGAGAAAGGCGGCCCTGGCTTAGTGTCTTTCAAAATCTCTGCTAATGTTTGAAACATGTCAAAAATACCAATGTTCACGCATCGCCCCCCTAATTCCAGTTCGGCTTTGAATGCAGCCACTTTATCTGCCTACTCGAACACAGTTGTTCTCCCCTGGAGTGACTGAGTTCATTGAGCAGGTTGATTATGTCACACAAGTTTTGTGACCCATTCCGTGTCACTGACATATGCTGCCAGTGGTGACTGTTTTTCTAAAGAAATCTCTGGATCGGTTCTTGAAACTCATAAACTCCGGCCAGTAATCTACCTTTAGAAAGCCACCTCACTTCTGTGTATAAGAGAAGACACGTGTGCTCTGCGACCATCTCCTCACAGAACTGCATGAACAGACGTGAGTTAAGGGCACGTACTTTAATGTGGTTGATAATTTTAATCACATCCTGCAAAACACTGTTTAGTTCAGGTGACATTTTTCGGCTAGCTAGCATTTCTCTATGGATGACGCACCATGTAAACTCACATTCAGAAGCGACCTCCTTGACCTGAGTAGTGTCATGGCAGCTGCTTTGTCTGTGCATATACTGACACAAAATGACCCATTCAGTTTTCTTGATATGTCATCATTCAAAGACTTGACTAGTTCTGCAGTTGTGGTGTTGGCTGACAACAAAAGTGCACATCCCAGGCCAGGCACGGTGGCTCATGCTTGTAATCCTAGCACTCTGGGAGGCCGAGGCGGGTGGATTGCTCAAGGTCAGGAGTTCGAAACCAGCCTGAGCAAGAGCGCCCCGTCTCTACTAAAAATAGAAAGAAATTAATTGGCCAACTAAAAATATATAGAAAAAATTAGCCGGGCACGGTGGCACGTGCCTG
>CAUYRT010043122.1:0-36810 GCA_963574885.1 Lepilemur ruficaudatus | reverse complement strand
ATCACAGTTCACTGCAACCTCAAACTCCTGGGCTCAAGCAACCCTCCTGCCTCAGCCTCCCGAGTAGCTGGGACTACAGGCATGCGCCACCATGCCTGGCTAATTTTTTCTATATATTTTTAGTTGGCCAATTAATTTCTTTCCATGTTTAGTAGAGACGGGGTCTCACTCTTGCTCAGGCTGGTCTCAAACTCCTGACCTTGAGCGATCCACCAGCCTCGGCCTCCTGGGGTGCCAGGATTACAGGTGTGAGCCACTGCGCCCAGCCAGGGGAATTTTTATATGCTATTAGTGGGAATGTAAATTAGTATGGCCACTATAGAAAACAGTATGAATGTTCCTCAAAAACTAAAAATAGAACTACCATATGATCCAGCAATCCCACTGCTGGGTATATAGCCAAAAGAAATCAGTATATCAAAGAGATACCTGCACACCCATGTTTGTTGAGCACTATTCACCACAGCCAAGATATGGAGTCAACCAAAATGTCCAGCAATGGATCAATGGATGAAGAAATTGTGGTACATATATACAATGGAATACTATACCATAAAAATGAATGAAATCTTGTCATTTGCAATAACATGGATGGAACTGGAGGTCATTATGTTAAGTGAAACAGCCAGGCACAGAAAGACAAATATCACATATTTTCACTTATATGTGGGAGCTAAAAAAGTGGATCTCATGGAAGTAGAGAATAGAATGGTGATTACCATAGACTGGGAAGGGAAAGGTGGAGAGGGACGAAGAGAAGTTGGTTAATGAGTACAAAAATACAGTTACATATAAAGAATAAGTTCTAGTCCAAGTATTTGATAGTACAGTAGAGAAATTATAGTTAACAATAATTTGTGTATTTCAAAATAGCTAAAAGAAGAATATTGCAATGTTCCCAACACAGAGATAAATGTTCGAGGTGACAAATATGCTAATTACCTTGATTTGATCATTGCACATTATACACAGGCATCAAAATAACACATGTAACCCCCAAATATGCACAACTATTATATATCTTTTTTTTTTTTTTTTTTGAGACAGAGTCTCCCTTTGTTGCCTGGGCTAGAGCACCGTGGCATCAGCCCAGCTCACAGCAACCTCAAACTCCTGGGCTCAAGCGATCCTCCTGCTTCAGCCTCCCGAGTAGCTGGGACTACAGGCATGCGCCACCATGCCCGGCTATTTTTTCATATATATTTTTAGTTGTCCAATTAATTTCTTTCTATGTTTAGTAGAGACGGGGTCTCGCTCTCGCTCAGGCTGGTTTCGAACTCCTAACCTTGAGCGATCCTCCCACCTCGGCCTCCCAGAATGCTAGGATTACAGGTGTGAGACACCGCGCCCAGCCTATTATATATCACTTTTTTTAATTCTGAAAAAACTGCCATCTGGAAACAAGCACATTTTCTACAAAAGGGGAGCCACTGATTTCTTCCTGAGAAGCCAGATCCATGACCTTATTCACTGGGTATACAGGTTGAGTATCTCTAATCCTAAAATCTGAAATCCTCTAGTGAACATTTCCTTTGAGTATCCTGTCAGTACTCAGAAAGTTTCAGATTCTGGAGTATTCTAGATTTTCGATTTTTGGTTTTTTTTGAGACAGAGTCTCTGCTGCCTGGGCTAGAGTGCTGTGGTGTCAGCCTGGCTCACAGCAACCTCAAACTTCTGAGCTCAAGCAATCCTCCTGCCTCAGCCTCCCGAGTAGCTGGGACTACAGGCATGCGCCACCATGCCTGGCTAATTTTTTCTATATATTTTTTAGTTGGCCAATTAATTTCTTGCTATTTTTTTTTTTTTAGTAGAGACGGGGTCTTGCTCTTGCTCAGGCTGGTTTCTAACTCCTGACCTTGAGCGATCCTCCCACCTTGGCCTCCCAGAGTGCTAGGATTACAGGTATGAGCTACCGTGCCTGGCCTAGATTTTGGATTAGGGATGCTGAACCATTAAATATATAATGCAAATATTCCAAATATCCCAAATCTGAAACCCTTCTGGTCCTAAGCATTTCCAATAAACAATACTCAAGCTGTATACCCATTAAGCTTGGGATCTTCTCTTTCAGCTCCTAGACGGAGAAACTGAGGTATATCTGAAGAAATGTTGACAGAACCAGAAATCAAAGTCCTGAGTCTCCTTTCCAGTAACCAAAGAAATGCAAAAAGTCACCTGACAGGTAAACAATAAATCCCTTTAAAACAAATGTTTTTAAATTTAAAAAAGGTTCTATTATAGGACTGACACGAATACGTGCAGAAATGGACTAGAAAGGAACGCATAAAAGGGAATGCGCATATTAAGGCGGTGGGCATGAGGAATTCTCCCCTTCCTCCAAATCCTGACAACACTGCTAAGCTGTTTAGAGTGATCATAAAGCAAAATGGAACCCAGGGCCCAGCATTCCCACTGGACCGGCTCCAGCATGGTCCTTCATCCTGCCCTGCTGGGGCCAGCCTGCAGGTGGCGGTGGCCACATTCTGACCACCCTTGCACTTGTTGACTGAGAGTGCAGCAGCCTCTGGGTCATGCCCCAAAAGCCAGACAGAGCATTAGTCATGAGCACAGGTCCGACTCCAGCTATGCTCCCCGCTCGCTCATACCCAGGAACCTGGGGGAGCTCAAGGTGCAAGGCCTGTTCTGAGCGGAGCAGGTGCTGCCCAGTCTCACCTTCAGGAAGTTGGCCATCGTGCTGACGTGGCTGGCGCAGGCTCCCTTCCGCACGTCGTTCACGCCCTCGCCAGTCTGCAACACAAGCACGTTCAGAATGACCCTACATCTCCCCAAAACCCACTTCCCTCCCCTGCGGACCCAGCAGCTTCCTTATGTTCCAGAAAAGAGAAAACAGCAACCCCCACAGCAGAAGCCATTCTTCTGTGTCACACAGGCAAGCTAAGTCCCCACACCTCCAAGGGGCTTACAGACGTTTCCTGGGCAAGATGGCCATCAGCTTCGACTGTGGGGGGTGCTTCCTGAGTTTTCCTTGTCCCCACTAAGGGGTTCTGTTCTGCTGGAGCCCCTGTCCCTATGCTCCAGGTTCTTGAACACTCCCCTAAAGCCTTCTACTCCATCAAAACAACCACCCTGAAGGGGATGGGGCAAGAATTTCCTGTCACTGCTTTTACTCCGTTGTGCAGCACCAATTCCGGGCTTGGAAGGTTAATTCTACATAGCAAGGCCACAGTTATTCTTTGGGCTGCAATAAATTAACTGACTGTTCTGTTCATTCACCAGCTCTGAGTGTTCTGTTAAGCTACAAAGTTGTGCCCGTAAAACACTCCATTCCTGAAGTCAAGTCAGAGCAGCAACGAAGACAGTGGTGTTTTCTGGTCACACTAGATGAAACAAGTTCCACATACCCAGTTGATGAGGACAAACTTGGGCAGGCCGGAGTTGGGGTCCTTCACTCTGCAGAAGCCGTACATCACCTTCCCACTGTTGAGCTCCTCCACCATCTCCTCCAGGCCACCCTCTGCCACAGAGCCATGAGGAGGGTCAGAGGCAGCCCCGGCACTCCCTGCAGGCCCTGGCCCCTAGTCAAACAGGAAGGGAACTCAAGCTGCCCCAAACCAGGGCTTCTCACCCCCACCTGCATCAGAATCTTCCTGGGGACATGTTTAAATCAGATGCCTGGGCCCCATCCCCACTCACTGACTTATGAGAGCTAGGTGGGACCCAGGAGTCTGCAATTCTGACAAGCACCTCAGGTGGTATTTTTACCCACGCTAATTTAAAAACCACTAATCTAAACCCACAGGTGACTCTGGAAATTAAAAAATGGCACTTCCACTGCAAGTCAGCCACCAGACTTCCAAAAGGAAGATCTCTATGTCAATTTTATTGTTGCCTGGACCCCACAAAGGGCCACAAAACAGTAAGGCCCATTGAGTCCTCCCTGCCTGTACCTGTGCCCCCTCAGACTCCAGGGCCACCCAGATGCAAGGACCAGATGGAACATCCCGCAGCTGCATAACTGGCTCAGACCTCACGGACTCTTAGAGAAAGAGGTAATGGGGCCCCAGGAGTGGGCTGCCCTAAACCATTCTCCGTTGACACTGAGGCTTAGCCCCCATCTTTCCCAAGTTATAGGGAGGAGGAACCGATCAGGTTTTTTCCACAGAGCCTGGGGCAGTCCAGAATACCCACTCTGGAGATAGCAACCTGCTGCATTTGCAGAAGAGCCCTGTTCTGTGTCACTGGGGATGATAACAGGAAACTCGGGTTGCTGATCCCTGCAACTCCTAGTCACCTGCTGTGTCACCTGAGTCTATCGTTCAATGGCTATCCTTCTAGAGAGAGGATGCCTCAGGGAGAAGAGGTTGTAAGAGGAAGGGGCTTTCTACCAACAACAGTCACCAAATGGTGGAGATCATGCTTCAAGCACTCACTGAACAATGAAGCCATGTCTAGCTCAGGACAGAGGGGTCAGGTGAGTTACAAAAGTGGAACAGCGCGCTGGCCTTAAGGATGCAGAGGAGTCAGGCATATCAGCTCGGCGGTCCATGGGTCACATCCCACTGCCGCTGGCCCAGCCTACTCCAACAGCCTCTGTCCAATGCTGGCCAAAAGACTGTCCTTCTCTACAGAGATCCCCATAGAAGCCTTCCCTATGACCATCTGCAATGGCAATGCCTCTCCCCAGTGAGGGTGGGGCCCCTGCGTACACTTGGCTCATGGCCAGGGCAGGACAAAAGCAGAGGGGAATGTGTCTGTGGGCCTTTTCCTCTGCCAGCACAAGCCCTGGGACTGGCATCCTCCCAGCTGCAGCTCCCTGGACACGGGTTGCCCATGCGCTGAAGAGGGCCAGCCTGTTTTCCCTCTCAGCTCTCCCAAACTAGACACAGAGAAAGTGCTGCCCTCCATCCCCAGTAGAGAAAGTCAAGGAGGAGTATCTTCATTTACAAATAGCTGAAATCTGCCAGAAGCAGCCAGTGAGCACTGGAGGCCTCATGCTATTGGGTGGACTACGATGGCCAAGGGCTCTGGCCCCTCGTCTTGCCTGCTGCTGGTGCACATCTCAACCAGCTGAGCCAGGGAACCCCCAGTGGAGCTGAAGTAGGGTGGGTGTGCAGGAGGCAGGCTTGGGCCAACCCCCCACCCTCAGTGGGGGAAAGTGTCACTGTAGTTGAGCCGCATGCAGGGGATACCTGTGTGCCGAGTCCTTTCCCTCCCACTGCAATAGCTGAAATGCCAGCCAGGATGGACCGCTGACAGTCACAACCCTCTCTTTCTTGCACACCTCACCCTCTGCCTCCTGTTGTCCCTGAGAGCCCATTTGGGGTCATACTCACCCCCCGTGCCAGCCACGCGGATGTCATTGCTGTTGCCTTCATAGGTAAAGAGAGCCCTGAAACAAAACACAAGTGGGCTCTGTAGCTGGCACCTTGGGTTCCATCTGCTCTCATCACACCTACCACGGCTTCCCACCACACACCAAAGAGCCTGGCCTGACAGGAATACCGTGGGCCAACACAGGCCCATTCCCACTCTGCTCTGACCTGCTAGCCAGGTTCTCAGGAGGCTACTGTGTAGTCTTCTCAGCTCTAAGCTGGGACAATGCTGGCCTGACTTACCACGGGGCTTGATGTGGGGGAAAAGCCACGGAGATGGGGGCATACATCTACTGCAAGGTAAATACGAAGTGTGGAGTTTTACATCGACTTTCTACACATTCATGTGTGAAATACTCACCTAGCCTCCAAGTATATGGATTTGAAAAGACAAAGCATACCTACATATTCCTGAACCCAGAACACCCAAAAGGAGAAGCAATGAGAAATACACACATCGGGCCCCATGGAAGGCTGCCCACCACACCTGTGCGTGTCTGCCCTGGCTCCTATAAAGGCTGGCCGGTGGGCCAGTGGGTCCTTCTGGGCTTAAGACTCTCCGGGAAACGCAGATTTTACAGGTTGTGTTCAGCATCAGAAACCACAAGGGCAATGACAAACATGAAGTCACACAGTTAAAACTAGGGACCTGTCAAGCCCCTCATGGGTCTATGGGCAAATCTATCTACTGGAGCCTTATCTTTCCCTGGGTGACACCTGGACCATACCTTCCTTCTCCTGTAAGACTAATTATTCATATGAACTCTGGAAAAGATTCTGACTTTTAAACTTGTGCCTGAAAGGTGTTGAGGAAATATAGTAAAATTTATTAAATCTAGGCCATGGACGGTCCCTTGACCAGAACAAAGGTTACTAAAGGAGAACATTCTGGAAGAGGTAGTCTCCTGGAAATAAGCTATGTGTGGGCGTCCCTGTAGTACACATGGAGCCAGCTGTCAGCACCAACCCTGTGGCAGTTCAACACCCCCAGCAGTGCTGGTAGACATGGGGTAAGGGCACTGACCCATAAGACTGCACATCAAAGGCCCAGTGTTTCTTGTCTCCCAGGTGCCAGAGCACAGGCCTGCTAAGGCTGGCTAGACCGAAGCTCCAGGGATAAATAGTCGGACGAGAACCAAATCAGCTTCGACTTGGCTTCCCCAGAGCCCTGCCAATGCCACCAGGCAGAGATACTTATGCCTGAGAAAGACGGAAGAAATGAGACCCAGGCCCAGTGGATCTGCCTGGTAGGGAGGAGATGGGCTACCAGGAAGAGCCACTTCCCACCAGGAGAGACTACAGAAGGCGAAAAACACTGAGAGAGAAACAAACAGAGAAAAGGGACTAAACAAAAGATCACAGAGAAACAAGAAGAAAGATTTGGAAGGTGATGCACTGTCAGCCTGAGCTGATGGAGCTCTCTGGAGGAAAAAAGCCCATTCCTCTTGATGGTCACAAAGCCCTGGCTGTCAGAAGACAGGGAACTGGCACAAGCAACGGGGAACAGAAGATGGCAGCTCGACCCAGCTCTTGCAAGAAGGGATCCAGCAGCTAATAAGAGCCAAGCTTGGTACCTGCCCCTAACCCTCCGACTTCATCTCCCAACCCCCACACCCCAGGCTGCACTCTAAGCCACTTTCAAGAATGTTCCCAGTTCAAAGGCTCATTCCCACATTTGATTAGAGTTCTGCTCTTCTTTCAAATCATGAAAAAACATGGTGCCCTTGCCTGTGCACAGCAAGAAAGTATATAATAATAAGCACCTTATGGGGGGGGAGGAGGGGATGGGCAAATTCACACCCAATGGGTGCAGTAGGCACAGTCTGGGAGGGGCATGCTTGTAACTCTGACTTGGGCGGTGCAAATGCAATAGGTGTAACCCAAATGTTTGTACCTCTGTAAAAATTATGAAATTAAGCAGACACAGGAGGTGACATATGAACCACATGAGAACAAACCACACCAAGATGGGGGCAGGAGAGCTGATGTGTGGCTCCTTACCCCATCTGACGTGTGGCCTCAGGGCCTGGCCCAATGCCCCAGCTCATTGTGTGAAACATGTTATGACCTGCCAAACTGGAGATCACCGCTTCTTCCTCTAATATTCTCTGCCACTTTTTCTGTATGGCTCTCAGTCCAACATTTTTTTTTTTTTTTTAAATAGAGGTAGAGTCTCGTTCTGTCACCCAGGCTGGAACTCCTGGCCTCAAGCGAATCTCCCAAATCCTCAAAGTGCTGAGATTGCAGGCGTGAGCCACCACGCCCGGTCCACAGTCCATCCCTCATCTGAGCATCTACTACACATAACCACTCGGAACCAGGCACCAAGGACAGAGACAGGGCCAACCCGACCCCTTCCAGTGAAGAGATAAAAGTAACAAGAAAACCCATGAGGGTTTCTGGCATGTGTCTGAGGGAAGTCAATCAGGGAGATGGGAAAACCTGACTACAGCCAGGGAGCAGGGATCGAGGTAGGCCTCTCTGAGAAGCAACCTTGGAGCAGAGAAGTGAAAGCTGGGAGCCTCCTGTGATGACACGGAAGAAGTGTGCTCCCACCAGAGGAAGCAGCAAGAGCAGGGGCTCTGAAGCGGAACCGACCTGCAAATTTGAGGAAGAGAAAGACAGCCAGGGAGTGGTGGTAAACAGGTGTGGCCAGTGTGACAAGAGGGAGGAGTGGCAGGATCTGGGTCATGTGGAGCAAGGAGTCCGGGCTTTCTTCAAGGTGCAACAGGAAGCCACTGCAGAGTTATAGGCACAGAAGTGACACGGTCAAGATATGTTTTCAGCTAGTGAGAGGGGACCTGCTGCATAGTTGTTGATTAACTACCTGAATGGCTGTGACAATGAGGGTGGAGGAAAGGGCCTCACGCTGAATGGTACAACCCACAGTGCTAAGGAGCCTAGGGTTGGATGAGTGGCAGGGGCATGGCTGTCTGGGACGAATGGTGATTTGGGTGGGTTCTGACTGGGTGAGAAGACAGAGGAGGCTCAGCACCCTCATGAAGGACAGAGAACAGGTGGGGTGGGTAAGTGCCAGATCAGGGTGATAACAGACAGCTTTGATAAGCCCCAGGAAAGGCTAGAAACATGGGAGGCCTGAAGCAGGAAGCCCAAACTGCCAGGTGGGCTGCAAGGCATCATCCACAAACCAGTAATAGTTCCTGGGAAGACGGAGGATGAACAGAGACCTGGAAGGAAGATTGATTAGGGGGGCTAAAAGTCTCCTAGGTAAGTCAGTAAGGGGAAACCTCGTAATCAAGAGCATGTAAAAGAGCAAAATCCCTAACTGGGCAAGGCTGGAGAGTGGCAGAGATTCTTCTGAGTTCCAAAGCCAGGTGGCATCATATGGATGTGAAAATGGGGCACTCAGTGAGGAGATACTTTTGACAGGGTTTGAAGTAACAGGAGGGGTCTAAGGGCCCTCTGAGAATCACAAACAAGACTGCAGAGAGGCAGAACAGAGAGATGATATCTAGAAATTCTCCTGAGAAAAATAACAGTGAATTTCCTGAGGGATGATAAGAAGAGAAGGAAGAGAAATCCTACCAAGGAAGTTACAAGACATCCTTCCTGAAGTAGATGCCTCCCAAACAGAGGATATGCTGTTTGGCAAAAGTACCATCTGGGGCACCCATGGTGACTTGGCCCCAGACCTGACAGAAGAGACTCTGCAGACCCAGGCAACTGGTGTTCTGAAGCTCTTTCCCTAATGGCCTGTGGCTGAAGGAAAGGCAAAGCTACAATGTCCTCAGTGTCCCAACGGTGCCACTGTATGAAAAGCACTCTGTGCTGGGCACCAGGGAAGTGCAGAGGAGATGAGAAAATTACTTAGACAAGTGGAGATGGCCCCTACACAAGGAGCAGACTTAGACAGGAGGGCCTCAGTGCTGACCACAGGGTGGCCTCACCGTGACTCAGCCTCTAAGGTCCAGTTTCTATTCCCCAAGGTTGGTCACCTTAGCCCATCATTCTCAGCATATTTCTCAGAACTGGAAGTGCTCAAAACTGGTCAGCGAAAATAGTTGAAGTAAATGGGAAAGTGATAGAGAACTACCATATATGGTTGTGCAGACTTGCAGGCCAGAGAGCCCTTATGTGGAGGTTGCCCAGGGTTATCCCAGATACTTCAAGTCCAGGTTTCCAGTACTGTAAAGCCCCATCAACTGCAAGATAAGATCTACCACTGACAGCCTAGCAGAGGATGTCTTGGGTGGTGGAGGGAAGATGAGACGTTTGTCCAAATCGACAGCCAGCATCCTACTTTCACACATCTTATCATGGCTCAGGCAGAGGAAGGAGCACTCTTCTTGGAAGTTCTTAAGTTCACATTCACAGAGAACCAGGAACCCTGACCCCTGACCTCAGTGTATGAAGCCTTCACATTGCCAGCCAGGCTGACAGACCTTTCTCAAAGGGTCTGAACACAGCGTTTGGAAGAAACTGGGCATGGCTTTCGCCTTCTCAGGAGGGTTGTGCAGGACCCCTTATTCCAGGGAAGTCCCAGAGCTGGAAAGAAGAACCTGGTGAAGCCGGCACGCACAACCAGGCCGAGAATACAACATGGAACCCCGCAGAGCCGACACCCGGTGGCCAGAAGCAGGGGGAGGGGCTGGAGACTCACAGGGTTCCCCCCAAGACGGGTTTTAACCTGTCCACGCCCGGCAGGGCAAGGGATGACGAGGGTGGGACAGCACCCTTGCTGCGGTGTGGGGCGGGCAGACCGGTGAGCCCTGGACCACCTGCCGCGGCGCCACTTGGCGCTCGCGCTCCCAATCTCCCCCGCCCCCAGCTCCCCGCGACAGACCCTCCCCCCCGAGAAGGCCCCCGGCCCGCCCTCCGGCCCGCCTCGCCGCCCACCAGTCGGTCGGGGACTTCTCGGTGACCACCCGCCCGTAGGCCTCCTGCAGCTCCGGCCCGTTCCGGCTCAGGTTCGCCGCCATGGCCCGCCCCGCAGTCTCCTCGCCGCCGCCGCCGTTTCCGGGCCAGGCAGTCCCTGACAGCCGGAAGCCTCGCCTCCGACTACCGGAAGCCCCGCCCAGACGGCAGGAAGCGGAAGTGGCGGAGCCGGCTGAGCGCGTGGGTCCCGCTTGCGCATCGGCACTGCG
The DNA here is from genome assembly GCA_963574885.1 of Lepilemur ruficaudatus. NCBI lineage: Eukaryota > Metazoa > Chordata > Mammalia > Primates > Lepilemuridae > Lepilemur > Lepilemur ruficaudatus. Next base: position 26,372 of record CAUYRT010043122.1, on the reverse strand, counting down.
GGTGGCGGGTCGTGACTAGAGAAGCGAGGAAGGACCTGGCCTTCTGTTCGCCCTTAGGGCGGGCTGCTGGGGCCCGCTCCCACCCAGATGGCAGCTCACCTTGGAGGCCTGGCCGAGGGAACCGAGTACAACTCCCTAGTAGCTGCTGTCACAGAGCACCGTGCACATTCTTTTCTAATTCTTGTCACAGTTAATGCACTTATTTGAGAGATCTTGGATTCACCAGTCTCGCTCCAGACGGGATCTTCCGAGCCTGCGTGTGGACCCCTAACAGAGGTTTGATCTAGGAATGAAGCAAGCATAAATTAGTGAGTGCACTGCAAACCTAACTCAAGGTGCGCTTGTGCTTCCTGGCTTTCACCTGCATTCTTCCCTCTGCAGTTTGCTTGAGGCCGGGGTTGTGGAGGACTGAAGAGAACCCACATTGTGCTTCACTTCACCTCCGTATCTGGGATGGTTGCCCTGCCTGGAAGGAAGGGGCCCATAATGCCTCAACCTGCTCCCTTCCTCCAGGGAGCCCCAGTTCTTTCCATCTACAAATGTGCGTGCACTGACTGAACTAGCCACCTAACTGGATGACAGGGAAATGTGCCAAGGCCAAAGGCAGCTACCAGCTTCTTTCTCTGCCATGCAGAATAACTCTCTCACTTCCTTAAAATACAGATTCACAGGCCCTTAGGGCCAGGTTGGCTTTGGAGTTCCATCTAGGATTTCAGAAAAGTTATACCATGTATATCCTGTATACTTTTATGTAAGCCCTGTCACAGGATCTGGAACAGGAACTGGTAATCAGACATGTTCATACTTCTGCAGTAATACATGTAAATAAGCAGCTAAGTGGAATGTAAGAAAACTCTAAATAACGTCATGGCAGTAAAGGTCAATTTTTTTTTTTTTTTTTTTGAGACACAGTCTCACTGCCTTGCCCAGGCTAGAGTGCTGTGGCATCAGCCTATCTAACAGCAACCTCAAACTCCTGGGCTCAAGCGATCCTCCTGCCTCAGCCTCCCAGGTAGCTGGGACTACAGGCATGCGCCACAATGCCTGGCTAATTTTTTCTGTTTTTAGTAGAGACGGGGTCTCACTCTTGCTCAGGCTGGTCTCAAACTCCTGAGCTCAAGCAATCCTCCCGCCTCAGCCTCCCAGAGTGCTAGGATTACAGGCATGAGCCATGGCACCCAGCCAAGTTAAGGTCAATTTTTGCTGCCAAATGAACTACCAGAATCTTAAGGTGTTGGGATCTGATTGTTCAGATAAGGGCTCACGGACCTAATTTGGGCACAAACACCGTTCATTTGTTTTGTCTATTTTTATTTCTGTTCACATCATTGTTGCTTGTTGTCTTGGTTTCTTTCATGCTGCTATAACAGAATACCAAAGACTGGGTAATTACATAGAAGAGAAATTTTATTTCCTCACTGTTCTGGATGCTGGAAAGTCCAAGATCAAGGCACCAACATCTAGTGAGGGCCTTCTGGCTGCATAACATGGAGAAAGAACAAAGAGAGGGTGAGGGAGAGACAAAAGGGGACCGAACTTATCCTTATAAGGAACCCACTCCCAAGATAATGGCATTAGTCCATTCATCTCTCAAAGGTTCCACCTCTCAACACTGTCGCACTGGGGATCAAGCCTCCAACATATGAAATTTGAGGGACACGTTCCAACCATAGCACTTGTTTTACAGGCAGAAGCTGTAACCTCTGAGGAAAAAGCACTTTCCTCATCCCAACCTGGAGAAGTCTCAGGTCCTGGAAAAACACTCCTTCCCTTCAGCAGATCCAGTGTGCAGTCTTCACCCTTCCTTCCAATCCATCCTGGATCTTCTCTTCCATAATGCAGGTCTCCCAGTTCTCTGCTTTGACTTTACTACTGTATTTATATCAGAAAAATGAATTCGCATAAATGGAGGCTGCCCAGCTCTCTCAATTTTCAATCTTTTTTTTTTTTTTCCTTCAGTAACATATCTCCTGTCCTTGTTTTCCCCTCAGACCAGACCCTCACGTGACTTTCTGCTCAAACCGAGTCCCTCTGCCCTCAATCCACATAATCTAGGGGAGTTCAGCTCTCAGTCTTACGGTTCTTCTGTCTTCTCTTTAGCTGACACATTTATTTTTCTCTTCTTTCTCTAGGAATGTTCCTACTTGAACACCTTCCAGTTGCCAGTTTCCTTTACCCATTGACTGCCAGTCCCCATCCTGGGGGTCTGGGAGCACTTTTAGACATTTCAGTCAACTTGAGGAGAGCCTATCCTTACCTGAAATCCTGTTGTTCAGGCCAAAGGAGCAGGTCTCTGTGTTCTGGAATTAGATCATCTCAGTGACCAGGCTCATCCATGCTGATGAGGGAAAAGCAAGAAAAACCCAGGCTCCATGGAGAGAAGGCCACGAGGAGGGGTCTTTGGTGGTGTGACACTGGGGGAGGGGAGCACTGGTTTTTTGCTTCTTGCTCTAGTATGTGGGAACTGGTCTCAGCTTGACAGGCCAGAGAAGGCCTCTCACATTAGGTAAGCCTGGAGCAGAGACTGAATGGGGGCTGGGGGCTCATCAGGGTATGGGAAGATATAGGAGGAAATGTTCAGGCATGTGTTAGGGCTCTGAAGTAAGAGCCAGCCTTATGGGTCTGAGGAATGGGACATGGGGAGGAGAGGGCCAGGGGAAGGACTTCGGGTTTTATTCTAGATATAATGGAAACCCTGATGGATTTTAAAGAGAAGATGTGACCTCCTATATGCAGACCATCTCCACCCCTGTCTCACTCTGTTTTTCTTATATTTTAGCATCCTGTCAGCTGTCTCTCTTGTTGGTTGGCTGTTTCTTGGTTTGGGAATGTGAGATGTCTCCAGAGGTCATTCTTAGGACTCCTCGCTCTTCTCTCTCAACTAGTTCCCATGACATTCTTGTAAGCCTCATACTTGTATCTGGATGAAATCAGACCTGCTTTACCTCTTGATGTTCTCCTAGTGGGTTTCGATGACAGGTCTGGGCCACAAAATCAGAGCCCTGAATGGTCAGTGTCCTCCACACTCCAAGGGCAGTTGACCGTGTCCTAAAGGTATCTGGGTTCAAGTTTGGATGGAGGATGCCACTGGCAGACTCCCTCTGGAGCCCACCATCTGGAAGCATTGGCATTAAGAAAAAGAACTGACTGTTCTGACAAGCACAGCAAGACCAGTAAGAAAGATTGCTCTTTATTCAAAGTATTCATCAACAGAAATGTCAGTTAGCATATTTTCTTAAAAACCACTAGATTACATCTCCCTGTTCTAGCTATACATGGCCACATTAACTACAAAGTTAAAGAAATAAAATCATTGCCTTTCCTGCCCTAAAAAGAAAATTTGTTTATCCTACATGGTAAGTGGAATCCACTTACACAAACATTGCACATCTTGAGAGATTAAAAAACAAAAACATCTCTTCTGGATCTTTGTAGTGGGGGAAAAAAAACCCCAAAACAACAACAACAAAAATTTTAAAAGATTTTTTAAAACGAAACCAAAAACAGCTGTCTTAGCTGGTTAGGGTGGCATGTGCCTATATTCTCAGCTACACGGGAGGCTGAGATGGGAGGATAGCTCAAGCCCAGGAGTTCAAGGCTGCAGTGAGAGGATTATGCCTGTCAATAGCTACTGAACTCTAGCTTAGGCAACATAGTGAGACCCCATCTTTAAAAAAAACCAAAACAAACCCCACAGGCTTCACAGCCTCCCCTGATGTGATTTGAACAGAAAATACACAGTCAATGGCAGGGAGGTGGAGAGGGTATGTAGCAACGGCAGGGAGGTGGAGAGGGTACGTAGCAAATGAGGCTCCGGTCCTGAACCCTGTCTGACACATATGGGAAGTGGCCTTTGCTGAATCAAGTGTGCCCTCTGTCTGTAAGGCCCTCCCTCATTGTCCATCCATCAGGACCTAGATCTACCTCTCTCCTGAGGTCTTTTCCACGCCTGCACATTCCTCTAACATGTTCCTCCTAGGCTCTTTTTTGGGTTTTTCCCAGCCTTCCCTGAATACTCACCAAAGGCTTCCTGGGAGCTTGTTTTATTAATAGGTCTCTCCTCAGTTGGCTCCCAGATGGGTCCTGTGTCAATGCTTTTCTCTTTATTTTATATTTAATTGACATGTAGTAAGTGTACATAGTTAAGGGATAGCGATATTTTTATACATGTTTACAATGTGTAACGATCAAATCAGGGTAATTAGCATATCCATCACCTCGAACACATTATTTCTTTGTGTTGTGAACATTTAAAATCTTCTAGTGCGGCGCGGTGGCTCACGCCTGTAATCCTAGCACTCTGGGAGGCCGAGGCGGGAGGATGGCTCAAGGTCAGGAGTTAGAAACCAGGCTGAGCAAGAGTGAGACCCCATCTCTACTAAAAATAAAAAGAAATTAATTTGCCAACTAAAAATACGTAGAAAAAATTAGCCGGGCATGGTGGCGCATGCCTGTAGTCCACCTACTCAGGAGGCTGAGGCAGAGGGATCGCTTGAGCCCAGGAGTTTGAGGTTGCTGTGAGCTAGGCTGACACCATGGCACTCTAGCCTGGGCAACAGAGTGAGACTCTGACTCAAAAAAAAAAATCTTCTCTTGTAGTTTTTTGAAAATATACACTAAATTATTGTTAAACATATTAACCTTACAGTGCTACAAGCACTAGAGCTTATTCCTCCTACCTAGTTGTAAGTTTGTATCCGTTAAGCAAACTCTCCCTATCCTCCCCTCCCCTACCTCTAATAAGTGGAATTCTACTCTCTACTTCCATGAGCACATTTTTTTTTAAAGCTTCTATGTATAAGTGAGAATATGTGATATTTATCTTCTGTGCCTGACTTACTTCACTTAACATAATGTCCTCCTGGCTCATCCATGTTCTTGCCATTGACAGAATTTCATTCTTTCTTATAGCTAAGTAGTATTTCTCTGGGTATATATACCACATTTTGGTTCATCTATTGCTGAACATTTAGCTTGATTCCATATATTGGTTATTGTGGATAAAGCTGCGATAAACTTGGGGGTGCAGGAATCTTTTTGGTATAGTGATTTCTTGTCCTTTGGATAATTACCCAGTAGTGGGATTGCTGAATTGTATGGTACTTCTATTTTTAGTTTTTTGAGAAATCACCATAGTGTTTTCCATAATAGCTGTACTACTTACATATCCACTAACAGTGTATAAGAGGTTCCTTTTCTCCACATCCTAGCCATCATTTGTCATTTTTGCCTTTTGGTAATAGTCATCCTAACTGGGGTGAGATGATATCCTATGATTTGCACTTCCCTCATGATTAGTGATGTTGAATATTTTTTTATGTACCTGTTGGCCAGGTGGGTGTGGTAGCGCACACCTGTAGTCCCAGCTCCTTGGAGGCTGAGGCAGGAGGATTGCTTAAGCCCAGGAGTTTGAGGTTACAATGAGCTGTGATGATGCCATTGCGCTCTAGCCCAGGCAACAGAGTGAGACTTTTGTTTCTTTTTTTGACTTAGTCTATTTTATATAAGTATAGCTATTCTGTCACACTTTTAGTTTCCATCTGTTTGGAATATCTTTTTTCATTTCTTCACTTTCAGTCTGTGTATCTTTACAGGTGAAGAGAGTTTCTTATAGGTAGCATATAGTTGGTTCTTGTTTTTTCATCCACTCAGCCAGTCTGTATCTTTTTTTTTTTTTTTTTTTTTTTGAGACAGACTCTTACTCTGTTGCCCGGGCTAGAGCCATGGCATCAGCCTAGCTCACAGCACCCTCAAACTCCTGGGCTCAAGCAATCCTTCTGCCTCAGCCTCCCGAGTAGCTGGGACTACAGGCATGTGCCACCATGCCCAGCTAATTTTTTCTATAAATATTTTTAGTTGGCCAATTAATTTTTCTATTTTTAGTAGAGATGGGGTCTCGCTCGTGCTCAGGCTGGTTTCTAACTCCTGACCTTGAGCGATCCTCCCGCCTCAACCTCCTAGAGTGCTAGGATTATAGGTGTGAGCCACCTTGACTGGCCCAGTCTGTATCTTTTAATTGGGGAATTTAAACTGATTACATTCAATTTGTTATTGATAGGTGAAGACTTACTCTTGTCATTTTGTTTATTGGTTTCTGATTGTTTTGCATATCCTTTGTTTCTCTCATTATCTTTGCAATTTGGTGGTTTTCTGTGGTGATAACATTTGATTCTTTCTCATTTGTGTATCTGCTCTACCAGTGAGTTTTATACTTTTTACATGCTTTTTTTAAATTTCAAAATATTAAGGTGTACAAATGTTTGTTACATGGCTACCTTTTATAATGCTTAAGGCAGGGCTTTTAGTGTGCCCATCATGCAAACAGTGTTCATTGTACCGGACAGGTAGGTTTTTACCCATCCCCTCCTACCTTTTCCTCCCCTAATTTCCTATGACCTTCACATCTCTTTGTGCCTGTGTGTGCCCATGATTATGCTTTCTCCCATGCATGCTTTCTAATTCTCTCCCCACTCCCCACACCTGGTATACCACAAGTGTTCAATCAATGATTTGATAATGCCACTTAACAAGTGATTGTGATGACTGGCTTGCAAGACCAGCCCCTTGAGCTATTGTGGGTGGGCTGGGGGGCAGCAGGGTTGAGAAGCAGACTCCTCCAGGCAGCTCAGTTATTGTCTGATGTGGAGCTCTGCTGAACCCCTGTCCTTAAGGGTAGCTCTGTTTCAGGCAGCTGGATGCCATTGGGCACACCAATCTGGGGGCCTGAGTGAAGTTGTGGGGGATGGCAAGGAAGGAGAATCAAGGAATCACTCTGGTCTGATAAGAATTTTTGCAGATTGTCTATGGCTTTCTGCTTTTTATACAGTCTATCAACATGGAAAGACCAGGGTGGGAACAACAGGGAAGCCAGAAAAGTGGCCAAGGGAGAACAAGTCCTTTTTCCTCTCCTCTCACAGTGGGGTCGCTGCTCCTGCCTGCATAGCATCAGGCTGTTGTCTTGGGGGTGCTGCCAGCCTCAGTCTCCATTTTTCAGAAGACCAACATTCATAGCTAGATCCAATACAGGTGCAGACATTTCCTGGCACTGCTGGGGAGGAAGTGTGTGTCACAGTAAGATAAGATGGCCAGGGGGAATGGAGGCATGGGAAGAAGGGGTGGGGAAGTGAGGAGAGACAAGCAGCTCCATGCTGATCTTAGGGTTCCATCTCTGCCTTTTGAGGTACCAGGGATAGACCCCAGGACAGGAATTCTGCAGACCAGTCCTGTAAGCACCTTCTCTGGTACTTTAGGAGACTTTCTCCTGATTTTGAGAGACAGAAATTTGCCCATCCTTGAGCAACTGCAGTGACATAATATGGAATTCTATGGTGTTCACATATATCACATACATATATGTCATATATATATTATATATAGCTTTGAGCTATCAGGTCCGTTGAGCATTTGAATTTGGGCATTTGAACACCTTGTCATGAGATTTTTTTTTTTTTTAGTAGAGATGGAGGTCTTGCTCTTGCTCAGGCTGGTCTCAAACTCCTGAGCTCAAGCAATCCTCCTGCCTCAGCCTCCCAGAGTGCTAGGATTACAGGCGTGAGCCACCTTGCCTGATCTTGTCATGAGATTTTGACTCTTTTTTATGCTCTTAGAACTCCCAGGTCTTCTGGAGCCTGACAGAGGATCAAAATCTTATTGAATAAACCCAGAAGCTTCTGGGGGAGAGTTAATAGTCATTTGTTCATTATGGATCAACTGTTTAAGATCATGCATCTCTCTGCTCTCTGTGGTCCACAGAAAAAACACATTACTCCACAGTTGGCTTTTCACACCTGTCCAGTTTCCAACCAGGGTCCCCTTGGAAGCCTGGTGTCTGCACATATGTGTTACATGGGAGCTGCTTGCACCACGGTGCCTCTTAAAAACAGGTTTTTGACCTAAGGAGCCTGTTCTCCAGCCTGACCTGAGCCCTTGGAAGGCATGACAAACTGGTGACATTCCCAGTGGAGAGAACCCAGGTGATTCGCTAGGGGACAAGCTTGTCTGAGGGGTCTGGCAGGTGCAAAGCCCACCTCAGACTCGCAATAGGTGAATGGTAATTTGCACTGGGGACCCCAAAGGGCTGATTTTACTTTCTCTAATACATATCTCCAACAGAGGGCAGGCTTGGGGAAATTTTGACTGGACTCAGAAAATTCATCATTTTCTTAGGAGTCATAAGTTTTTTTCTTTTTTTCTTTCTTTTTTTTTTTTTTTGAGACAAAGTCTCACTCTGTTGCCCAGGCTAGAGTGCTGTGGCATTCACCTAGCTCACAGCAACCTCAAACTCCTGGGCTCAAGTGATCCTTCTGCCTCAGCCTTCCAAGTAGCTGGGACTACAGGCATGCGCCACCATGCCTGGCTAATTTTTTTCTATATATTTTTAGTTGGCCAATTAATTTCTATTTTTAGTAGAGACGGGGTCTCGCTCTTGCTCAGGCTGGTTTCGAACTCCTGACCTTGAGCAATCCGCCCGCCTCAGCCTCCCAGAGTGCTAGGATTACAGGCGTGAGCCATCGCGCCTGGCCAGGAGTCATAAGCTGTTACACTTGAAAGACCAGAGTATGGTTACCCCTCAATGCCAACTTGAGCCTGAATTTTCCCCTCTGACCTGTCTCTAACATCTGAATCAGTCCCACCTTCCCCAACTACGTGAGTCACTATGCATAAACTGCTCTGTGACGCCTGAATGAAGATGCACTGTGACAACTGCCCAAAACACATGATCTCAGGCATGACATGGAATTGCTCCTTGGCAGAGCCATATGTAGACAGCCTTCCAAGAGGACACCTTAATAACAGCATTCTCCTCACCTATTAAAATGTATTGTTTTGTTTAAGCAAAGACCAACGGGATAGTAAAGAGACAAAAATTAAAAAGGAAGTCCTCACCATGGTGAGAAGGAACAGGCCTTACCATAAAAAGTTGCCTTATAGTAACAGGAAGAATCCAAATGGGGGACCCTCACAAAGGAAATAGAGACCAGGCTCCAAGTGCTTCATCCTTTGCTAAGGAAGTGATGATGTGAATAACCTCAATATTCTCATGGGGAAAGCTTTTGGCAGTAAAGTCACAGCTACGACATGGGAGTTTGTGGAGCAAATCAGTCTCCACAGTCATCTTCGGCTGACCCTTGGCGTTAGGTCTGTAGACTTTCTTTCAGTTGGCCTGCAAAGGCTCCATTTGGCTGTTTGGTCACAGAGGTTTACTGCTTCTCCACCCCCTGCTTCCTACTAACCCAAGCATCACTTCCTAGGAGTGAACCAGCTTTATAACCACCTAGAAAAGATGAGGTCAAATTTGGTTTGAGAGATTTGAAGCTCCTCAATCTTCCTCCCTCTTTGGAGGTTTTATTAGAATAATTCCTTTCTCCTTCCCTTTTCTTTAAATGAATCTCTGTTTATTTGTTTGTTTTTTGGAGACAGGGTCTTACTTTGTTGCCTAGACATGAGGGCAGTGGCATTATCATAGCTCACAGCAACCTTAAACTCCTGGGCTCAAGCAACACTTCTGCCTCAGCCTCCTGAGTAGCTAAGACTACAGGCATGTGCCACCACACCTGGCTAATTTTTCTACTTTTTGTAGAGAAGGGGTCTCACTATGTTGCTCAGGCTGGTCTTGAACTCCTGATCTCAAGCAATCCTCCCACCTTGGCCTCCAAAAAGTGCTAGGATTATAGGCATGAGCCACCGTGCCCTGCCTAGCTAGTCTAATCTCAAAGCTCTCAGCTACAAGGGCAAACCTTAAAATATGTTGCATAGAAACACAAGAAAGAAAGCCAGTCACCCAATAGTCTATTCTAATTTAAGTCTCTAAAGAACCTGTTAAAAGTGTCCATATCTTCTGTTCTCCCTGAAAGAAAAAGGAGACTTAAATGTCAATTATCACTTAGAGTTATGAGTGAATTGCATTTTTATTTACATTGAGAAGAGTCTCTCTCCCTTGTGTTCTAGTCTGTGAATGGCTCACACTTGGACTTGGTGTAGGCTCCTAGTAGGAGGAAAAGGGGATGGTGAAAAACCTCATCACACAGAAAAGCATAGCCCAAATCTCTTCAGGTTTCATAATTTTGCTTTTGCTTCTAAAAACAGTCATCTCTCATGGGGTGTTACGTGCTTTATATCCTGACATTTTCCATTTGCTGCTTCTTGGTGTGAGAGGAGAAATGCCAGCATGTGGCACTGTAGAGGAAGACTGGTGATAGCTGTAGGATGAGGCCTCCACTTCCCAGTGACATTGTGTTCTCAACTCCCAGGAGCTTCCAGGGTGAGTGAGCTGATTCCTTGGCATGTGGTTCTGTGGCAGACAGGGTGTGACAAAAGCCCACTCTACCCTTGACACCTGGGATGGCACTGAGTTTTAAAAGGCAAAGGGCACGTGGTGAGGGCACAGGCTGAGGCCCCCATGTGATGCCATGGTAGGCAGCGGCACCATTTGAGGCTGGGCAGGGGAGGCGTGCAAGGCTCAGCACCTGCAGGAGGCAAATTCCAGTGTAACCAAGAAGGCTGCAGATCAGAACAACAATGGCTGCTGATTTGGCATCAAAGACATGACATTTTCAAAGCTACAATGGCTGAGGATGGTACCAACATGCTGTGGCTGGAGAAGGTGGGTGATCAATGTTTGAAGAACAGATGACGTTCTGCCAGCGGCTCAGCCAACAGCTCAGAGTTTCATGGGAAGACATCTCTGCCTGGCTAGCTTCTCTTGGACAATGTCTCCTGTAAAACCTCCGAGGCACTTACATAGCATATTTCTGTGTCCACTCTCTTGCTAGTCTGTTGTACCTGGAAGAAAAAAGCAGAGGGATTGACACCCTCACTTTAATTGGTCACTCCCTTTCAAGGTGCAGCACAGAACAGAGCTGACGTGGAGAATCTGCTGCCACTTCTTATCAAACATCTAGCACTGATAAATGAGTGGAATAAAGACTTTCCCTGGAGCAGGAGCATGTCATTTGTGGCTATAAACCCCTAGCTTGGAGTCCTATTGATGCTCCATAACTATCTTCTGTGAAAGGTTTAATAATGTAACAAACCCCCTCCCTTTCTCTCTCCGGTCCTACAATATGGATGCAGGAAGGACAGAGAAAAGATACACAAAAGTCTGCAGTAGTTACAGGCTGCCCAACACACAAACTGCAGAACATGGGCTTGGAGTCTGGCTACCAGAGTGTGAATCAGCACCACCCTCAGCAGCTGGGCCACCTCTCTTGTGCCCTGGACTCCTTAAGTGTTTATCACAAGGAGACCATTTGCCTTGTGTGGTTGTGGGGAGGACTGGACAAGTCTATATGTACAGCACATGGGGCAGGTCGGGCACCTGCCGAGGGCTATGTAGGTGTATACATTTATCCTCATTATTATGATGGTATCTGATGCCTTGAGACTGCAAATTAGATTTGTAGTTAGAACAGGCACTGAAAAAAATCACTTTTGGTATGTCTAAAATATCTCATAATAAGTGATAAAATAAATAAGTACAGTTTAAATTCTAATCAATTAAAAATCATCTGGGGATGTGTGTGGTAGCTCACACCTATAATCCCAGCATTTTGGGAGGTGGAGGAGGGAGGATTGCTTGAGGCCAGGAGTTCAAGACCAGCCTGGGCAACATTACGAGATTCCCGTTTCTACAAAACTTTTTAAAAAATCAGCTGGTGTGGTGATGTGCACCCACAGTCCTAGTTACTTGAGAGGCTGAGGCAAGTGGATCACTTGAGCCCAGGAGTCCAAGGTTGCAGTGACCTATGATCATGCCACTGTGCTCCGACATGGGGGACAGAGTGAGACCTTATCTCAAAATACAAACAAAAAAAATCATTCTGTTATAGGAAACCTCAATGAGGGAAATAATGAAACTATAAAGGTCTTAAGAAAAATATAAATTATTCTAATCTCTTTAGACAGAAGAGTAGTAATGAACTAAAAGACACCCTTGGAGATGTTTTCTAAAAGAGCCAGCAATACCCTCTCCCAGTACCACTCACAGGGCTGATGCTCCTGCTGCCTGGGCTGCTGCCACACTGGCCCTTTCTCACCGTGCTGCCAACACTCAGAGATTAACACACGGTGATGATTCCCTGTGCCTGCCCCACTGACCAGAGACACCCCGATGCTACAGTGCATGTGGCTGTGCCTGGCCAAAGGGGTTGGAATTCTGCATTTCTGGGCCTGGTAACTGGTGTTTAAACAGTTGGCAGTGAGGGTCTGTTGGTGAAATAGCAACACACTGCTGACTTCTGAGCCTCAACCAAACTGAACACAGCAGTGTTTCCCACCTTGACTGGCCTCAGCCTTACCCTGGGTGTATCCAGGCAGATATCCCCTGTTTTATGCTATAAACCTTAGAATTTAATCCAGAATTTTCTTGTCAGATTCTTCTGAGTCCATTCTTGGCTAATCACTGACTTTGCTGGCCTCAAGGGCTGGGCTGACAATATTTTAGGGTTTAGTGGCAGCAGTTGATGAGTTATCCAGGAGGATGGATTGCTTTTATTTCCTTCTCCCTCCTTAGAGTCAAAGGACATGGAAGTGAGAGAGCCAGGAGCCCAAGCCCAGGACACAACCACTGCACACATGGGCTCAGCATGAGCAGGAAGATGTCTGTGGGAACTTGTGTAGCAAAGAAGTACCAGCTCAGAGCAAAGGTACCACCTGGAGCTGCCTGTGGCAGCCATGGCACAAAGTAACCCCGAAGAAGACGCGTACTTCTCTTTGTCGGCCTTGTATATATGGGCTATCTCTGGCACCAGAGGGTCATCAGGGTTGGGGTCACAGAGTAGGGAGCAGATGGACAAGAGAACTGGTAAGAAAAGAAAGAAAAGGTCAGTTAGCTGCAGCCATGAGGTTGTGGGTTACCCCGGGGTCCAGAGAGCCTTCCTGAACTCACACTCTCTATTGACCAAGCAGCTGTCTTCCCTTCAGTGTCCCAATCTAAATTGTCTGCTTGACACTCCACCAGCTCTGCCCCGTGTATTGGCTAAAGGGCAGTCTCACTGTGAACTGCACAGTGTGGCCCCAGGAATGCTACAGGCCCAGGTACCCTACACTAGGACACTTCCCTCCTCAGTGAGTCTGGTTCTCATTCCCCTTCTCTACTGAAGTGCCCTGTCTTTGCCTCCAACTGCCCACGCCACCCATCTGCATCCCATACCACACACCTTTGCTGTATGGTCCCAGGAGCCCTATTTACTGATAAGGAAACAGAGTTCAGAACAATCAGGTAAGCTGTCCAAAGTCACAGATTGGAACACTCCGTAAATGGGTAAAAACCAGATTGTGAACTGAGTCTGTGTGACTGCAAAGCAAATGCATTCCTGCTCCTGCATACCACCACTGTCTCTGGGACGTGTGCTCAGTGTGGCTCTCAGCAACTCTAGAAAAAGGGAATCACCCCACCAGGGCCATGATGAGGAGCAGAGGAACTGTGGTGCCCAGATAAAAACGTGGACTATCATTCCTGGCTTTGATCTTGGCTCACTATATGACCCCAGACAAACTGGCTCTGGCCAGTTCATCCAAGTCCTGAACAGTTCCCCACAGTAAAGCTACAAATGGGAGGGGTAGGTTGCCTTTCTCAAGATCCTCAACCCCACTACTGTTCTGAGCTCAGAGGCTGTCAAAAGGGCTGCAGACTCCCCTCCAGGTCACTCAGGCCCACCTGCTCTTCTTCCGTCCCCACGACTTGAGTGCCCGCTCCCTGCCACTCCACTTTCCTCTCCCCTCCCTAACCCCATACCTCAGGCCACACTGGCCCTGGCTCTGCTGGCTCGGCATCAAGCAGACCCCAAAAGCTGGTAGACTGTGATGGCTGCCTTACTCCTTGTACTTTTCCCCTGGCCTCAGGCAGTGGGATAAGGCTACAAGGTTCAACTCAGAGAGCAGCTATCTCAGCAGGATGTTGGGCTATATCCTAGATCCTTGAGCCTGGTGAGCATGCTCTGCCACTGCAGAGATTCGTCCCACAGTGCAGAGGCAGGGGCCTGTGTCCCTCTGGATTGACCATGCCCACTTCTGCAGGGCCTCTCTAGCCTCCTAAAGCCTGACTCTGCCAGCTTCCCTGGTGCCTTGTGGTCTCTTCCAGCTGCCCAGGGCTCTGCTGCCTACATTCTCTCATTCTCTACTCCCAGCTTATTTCTTAGGCTTGGGACTCTCTCAGATTGATTTTTCACCATGCTACTCACACTCCACCTGACAGAACACTGACCATCTCCATTCAGGCTTCCCATGTATACACAGCCCATCTTAGCTCAGAATGAATATATGCATTTCTAAAGCCCTGTTTAGACTGATTTCTTCAACCTCATCCAGAGACATGTATTTGACATCCCTTATTTTGGGGAGGGAGGATTTCTCCACTGACTGCAAGGCCCCTGGGAGCAGGACCTACATTTCTTCCTTCAGGGCTGACTCACAGTCCTCCTTGGTACTTGTTGGATGAATTAATGAGGGGAAAGGTAATATTTGCCTTCCTTATTTTTAGATAAAAAGTAGAATCAACATTTCCTTCTTGCACCCATATGACTCTTGAGCACCCCACAGCAACTGACTGCTGAGAACCGTCAGGGTGTGAAGCACTAGGTTCCACTGACGCCGCCTCCTTGCAGTGCAGGACATCCGCATGGGCACAGCAGTAGGTGGGGCTGTGTGACCTGGGAAAACTGCCTGCTCTGAGTCCCCATTTCTACCCAGTCAGTGCTGAGGTGAAAACGCGAGAGCCAGGGCACAGGGAGCATGCTGTCAGCAACTCTACCTTTTGATACGGTCAGCGCTGGAGACCACTGAGACCGCAGGATGTCGAGGCAGATGCTGCCATTACTGTTGATATTGGGGTGATAAATTTTGGTCGTGAAAGCAACCTGCAGAGACAAGAGATCTCAAGTTAGACAAATCACAGGAACATCTGGCAAATGAACTAAATAAAGCAGAAGTAGCCACTGCTGGACTATACCTGGAGTGTGCTGTGCACCCAGCCTCACACAGTTCTAGGTGAGCTGGACCCCCATCCCCAAGCCCTAACAGGACAGAGGAATGACTGATCACTCAGGAGAAGTTCCCT
The DNA here is from genome assembly GCA_963574885.1 of Lepilemur ruficaudatus. Taxonomy (NCBI): domain Eukaryota; kingdom Metazoa; phylum Chordata; class Mammalia; order Primates; family Lepilemuridae; genus Lepilemur; species Lepilemur ruficaudatus. The sequence continues at coordinate 11,317 of CAUYRT010043122.1, read as the reverse complement.
AACCCTGCAGTCCCCAACCCCCAGACCGTGAACCAGTACCCATCCGTGGCCTGTTAGGAACCAGACAGCACAGCAGGAGGTCAGCGGCAGGTGAGTAAGCAAAGCTTCATTTGTATTTACAGCTGCTCCCCATTGCTGGCATAACTGCCTGAGCTCTGCCTCCTGTCAGATCAGTCACTGTCTACCATCACCCCCAGATGAGACTGTCTAGTTGCAGGAAAACAAGCTCAGGGCTCCCATTGATTCTGCATTACAGCAAGTTGTATAATTATTTAATTATATATTACAATGTAATAATAATAGAAATAAATGCACAATAAATGTAATGTGCTTCAATCATCCCGAAACCATCCCCCCCGCCAGCCCTAGTCCGTGGAAAAATTGGTTTCCATGAAACCAGTCCCTGGTGCCAAAAAGGTTGGTGACCACTACTCTAATCCATTCCCTGCTGGACTCTCATTCTGAACATAGGGCAATTTTTTTTAATGCTATCCTTCAGAAATGAGAACATAAGGGGATTAACACCATCTCTCCCAAAGCAGTGCACTCTGAGGATTAACAACAGTGGTGGAAAGGACTTGAGGCCCAGAAGTTCTATGCAAAAAACGACGACTCTGGGCCGGACGCAATGGCTCACGCCTATAATCCTAGCGCTCTGGGAGGGCGAGGCAGGTGAATCATTTGAGCTCAGGAGTTCCAGCCTGAGCAAAAGCAAGACCCCCGTCTCTACTAAAAATAGAAAGAAATTAGCTGGACAACTAAAAATATATAGAAAAATTTAGCCGGGCATGGTGGCACATGCCAGTAGTCCCAGCTACTCGGGAGGCTGAGGCAGGAGGATCGCTTGAGCCCAGGAGTTTGAGGTTGCTGTGAGCTAGGCTGATGCCACGGCACTCTAGCCCAGGCAACAGAGTGAGACTTTGTGTCAAAAAACAACAACAACAACAACAAAACAGTGACTCTGACTACCGATACAATGATGAAACATAGTCACTACAGGGAAACACCTCTACAGAATTCACTTCTCATCCCTTGTTTAACTGCTTATTTTGGTCTAGCTGACTTGGACACGACTTGCTATTTCAGTCATCATTGGTCTTAGCTGGACACAAGGCATAGATATTTTGTTGACATAAGATATATCACCAGCAGAAAAACCCAGGCCATCAGACCTCTGCCAGGCCACAGATCCTCTCTGCTTTCTATTTCACCCTTTATAAGACCCCCCTTCTCAGAATTTAGCCATCAAATACCCTTTCAGATTTCAAATATGCAAGGATACTCACTGTAGCAAAAGATATGAAACCACCTAAATGGCTTCCGATTGATTACTGGTGAAATTAATGTTACATATATGCAAAAGAATATTACACAACTATTTAAAAAGAATGAGGTGAATTTAAAGAGAAAGAATGGGGGGAAGTGGGGGCAAAAAAAGAGAACGAATGTGCTCATATGAAACAATTTCCAAGATGTACTGCTAACGGGAAAAACAAGATGTAGCTACACAAAAAAATCTGTTCCATTCATGGAAGAAATAAGGGAGCACACACAGGTGCTTGTACAGGTGTAGATTATGCCTGGAAAGAAAGAAAAAACAGAAGGTAAGAAGGTCCTATTTTCACCAGGTGCCCTCTGGTAGCAACGCCTGGGCAGAGCTGTGGCTGGTGATCCTAGAAAGGGCTTCTTCACGCTGGTTCAGACAAGCAACATGCAAAACAGTGGCTAAGAGTCTGACTTAGACTGAGCCATCAGGACAAGTCAGGGTGGTAAGACACAGTGACATCACAACCCCTAAGCTGTAGTGCCCTGACACAGACTCAGGACTTCTGAGTAAGTCTTGTCAAAATGCAGAACCTTAGTCCAATCCTGAGAAAACATCACACAAACACAAAAAGAGAGACATTTGACAACATAATTGTTCAATACTCCTCAAAAGCATCAAGGTCATGAAAGACCAGGGGAAACTGAGGCACCATTATAGATTATAATGAGGAAGACACAACAATAAATAAACGCTGGGTCCTGGAACACAAGGAGGACTTAGTGGAATTTGAGTTTACAGTATCATGACCAATATTAATTTCCTGGTTTTTATCATAGTAGACACAGTATTGTAACATGGTGACATCAGGGAAAGCTGGATGAGCTATAAAAAAACTCTTTATACTGTTTTTGTAACTTTTTTCTAATTTTAAAATTAGTTCAAAATAAAGTTTGTTTTTTTTTTTTTTAAAGGATTTGGGCCAGGTCTGGTTGCATTCTTTTTTTTTTTGTGAGACAGAGTCTCACTCTGTTGCCCTGGCTAGAGTGCCGTGGCATCAGCCTAGCTCACAGCAACCTCAAACTCCTGGGCTCAAGGGATCCTCCTGCCTCAGCCTCCCGAGTAGCTGGGACTACAGGCATGCGCCACCATGCCCAGCTAATTTTTTCTCTATATCTTTAGTTAGCCAATTAATTTCTTTCTATTTTTAGTAGAGACTGGGGTTTCGCTCTTGCTCAGGCTGGTTTCGATCTCCTGACCTTGAGCAATCCGCCCACCTTGGCCTCCCAAAGTGCTAGGTTTACAGGCGTGAGCCACCGCGCCCAGCCAAAAATAAAGTTTTTTTTTTTTTTAAACAAGGCTGCACATCTGAGTTTGAGTCCCACTCTCCACTATGAGCATGTCATCCTCAGGAAATGATATACCCTCTCTAAGCCTCAGTTTCCTCATTCACAAAAGAGAACTGATATTTTTACTTTAAAAGGAGAATAAAAATAAGGCTGAAAGCAGTGGCTGACACCTGTCATCCCAGCACTCTGGGAGGCTGAGGTGAGTGGATCATTTGAGGCCAGGAGTTCAGGACCAGCCGTGGCAACATAGTGAGAACTCATCTCTACAAAAATAAAAATAAAAAAATTAGCTGGGTGTGGTGGCACACACCTGTAGTCCCAGGAATTCAGGAGGCTGAGGCAGAAGGATTGCTTGAGCCTAGGAGTTCAAGGCTGCACTCCACTGCACTTCAGCCTGGGTGACAGAGCAAGACCCTGTCTCAAGAAGAAAGGAAAAAAATATATTGGGACATGCAGAAAGAAATCTGGGGCAATATATATCAGGATGTTAGCTATGGTCTTCTCTGGCTCTGCAGCAGACTGACTTTCATCTGCACATCTAGTTCTCTAATTTGAGAATAATGAATGTTTACCAGCTTTGCAATCGGGAATAAAAAGATGTTAAAAGGGATATGAATCGCATACACACTGTTGTGTGACCACACCTGACTGAAGCCCATCCTGTTGGCTCCACTGGCTAACACCCCAGAATCCACTTCTTCTCCCCACCTCTATGCCACCAGCCATGCGTCACCATAGAGCCTCGCCTGGCTGGGGTCCCTGCCCAGCCTCTTCTCCACAAGGCAGCAGAGTGATCCTGTTGGTACGTAGAGCCCATTGAATCACTCATCTTCATTTCAGCCTCCGAGTTGCCCACATAATGGCCATGTAGACCCCACTCCTTGGGCCACACCCCTATGGCCTCCTCCCCACCCCAACACAGGCTCACTTCCCCAGGTGTTCCCTGTGGACCCCACCCCTCCCGGGATGAGACTCTGCAGTGCCCCCACCCCAGAGTGATCTCCCCAGCTACCCTGGCTCCCACTGCCAACCACTGCTGGGCTCCTCCTCAGCACTGACAGCTCATACATTAAGTGTCCTCTGTCTCCTGCACAGAACTGTGGGCCTCAGGAGGGCAGGCTCTGCCTCGGCATGTGGAGCCCAGGTAAGACATGGACACGATGGTCCAGGCAGCAGGACAACCTGAAGACCAGACCTCCCAGCAGCACACCAGCTGTGCCTAGGCAGGGTGGTCAAGGCAGCTCCCCCAGGCTTCTCCCTTCCTTTGGTGGCACTGTTCTCTGAGGTTCCACTGATGGGATGATGGGTATATGAAGAGCAAAGGAAGGCTTGCTATTCTTTTAACTTAATGAAGGAAACTGAAGGTGTGATAAGATAAATGATTTGCCAGGGTCTGAGACCAGGGTGTGTCTATCTCAGCACTATTGACACTTGGGGCTGATCATTCTCTGTCACGGGAGGGAAGGCTGTCCTGTGCACTGCAGGGTATTGAACAGTATCTCTGGCCTTTGTTGACTAGATACCAGTAGCAACCCCCAGCTCCCAGTTCTGATTACCCCAAATACCCCAGGTTATTGCCTAAGTGTTCCTGGTACAGGGACAAAATCACCCCAGCTGATAACCCCAGGCATAGAGCATAAGTAAGGAATTGTGAAGGAAGGAGCCAGAGCCTGGAGAGGTGACTAGACTCAACTACACAAGAAGCATCATTAGAATTGTGGCCTCAGTAGGGAGGCCAGTTCACCACACTAACCCTTGCTCACAACAGGGATTAATTCTCAAAATCCTGGGAGGCTGTCACCACAGGGTGGAGCAGCAGGCCCTCAGAGAGGCCCCATGCACAGCTCTCTTCACTAGAGATTTGAAAGGCCCCTCGTCACATGCTGTCCTTCATCCAAACATAAGGGGAGTCATGGGGGGGGGCCTCACCTTTGGGGGCTTAAAAGGGTAATCCGTAGGAAAGTGGATGGTCAGGAAGAAAACACCTCCTTGGTAAGGACTGTCATTCTGGAAGGATGAGACACAGAAAGAGATCAGTGAGAATGCTAAGCACGAAGCGCAAGAAGCAAAACTGGAGCAGTGTGCTCAGCAGCTACTACCTACCGGGCCCATGATGGTGGCCTGCCAGTGGAACACTACAAGACAAAAGAGAGACGGGCACGTAAGAGACCCCCTAGTAAACATGTCTATTCTACTGAAAAGGCACTGCTGCCACACAAGACACCGTTACTTCTGACACCAACTTCAAGCTGGGAGTTCCCAAAACCACACTCAGATTCAACAACTTGCTAGGACTCCCGGAGCTAACTGAAAGCTGTTGTACTCATGGTTATGGTTTATTACAGGGAAACAACACAGATTAACATCAGGAGGAGTCCAAATGCAGAGCTTCTGTTATCCTTTTCCCATGAAGTCAGGAAATGTTACTCTCCTGGCATCAATGTGTTGACAACACATGCAGAGTACGGTCAACCAGGGACACTCACCTGAGCCCCAGTGTTCAGAGTTTTTATTGGGGCTCCACCTTGAGAGTATGACTGATTGACTGAGTGCCTACAGGGCTGATCTCAGTCTCCATTCTCCAGTCGCTCCAGGCAGACCCAAGCCCTCACCTTAAACCACATGGTTGGTCTATTTGGCAAGGGCAGTCCTCACCCTAAATCACATTGCTGGTGTGTGGGTCAAAGCCTTCAGGCAAACAAAGACACTCCTATCAGGTATGACATCTTAGAGATCACTTCCGAAGGAAGTCTAGTTCTTTTTTAGAGCAAGATTAAATTCTTTACTATACAGGTGCCAGTAACTGTAATTCAGTCCTCTCTTTGCACAGAATTAAGCCTTAACTGGGCTTCGGCCATTTTCCCCACTGCTTTTTATAAATCCTTTCTATCCCCTGGTTCTTCTCTTGATTAAGTCTAAAGCCCTCTCCAAAAAGTCTCTCTCAGAAGCCAACTGCCAATGGCCCTGGAGTCTCATCAGTGTTACCTGCATCTGTGTCCTCTGCCCAGCACCTGAGCAGTGCTCTGGGAACTCAATGACAAGGTCATGACAAGCACCTCTCATTCTTCCCTTCCAGGTCCTCACCTTTGGAGGCCAGGCTGGACTCCCTCACCAGTGGTTTAGAGCCTCCTCTTGCTGCACATCACACCTCATACCCCAAAGTAACATCTCAGGTTACGTTTCCTGCTCTACTCCCCAAACAGCTCCTGTGCACTCAGCAAAGCTAGCCTAGAGTGGACCACTCACTCACCTTCAAGCCTCCCCAGTCAATATGAATGATCCCAGGGCAACAGACTCCACAGCCTTTGTGGAAAATGCCTACTCACTCTCAGGAGTGGGTTGCTGAGACCATCTGAGGGGCCTGCTATTCTCAAGAGAATTCTGTCTTGTATGGATTCCAAATAGGTATGGAATTAGTCCAGGGTTTCAGACACAGTCCTGTCCTGATTTTCCTGTCACCTGTTCAAATACCCCACAGGCTCTAGCCCTGACAGCAGGACCAGGAAAGCACAAAGGCATGGGGTGGAAGCACAAGTGCAAGGACTAAAACAGAAGCTTCCCAAACCCCTAGAGGTGCCCAGAGTCAGTCAAGACCACTCAGGAGCCTTTTTCAATATTTCAAGGAAATGCTTTTGAAGAGAACACCTTTACCTGCAATAAGGCTGCCTGAGCTAATGAAAATATCACTTCTTTTGCTTTTGATTGTTTTTATTCCAACTCATACTAATCATTAGTTGGCAAGTAGATAAGCTTTTGCCTAATAATAATGTAGAACAGAATTCCTTAAGAAATAAAAGTGGTGGGTTTTTGTTTTTTTTTTATTTAGAGCCAGGGTCTATGTTGCCCAGACTGTTCTTGAGCTCCTGGCCTCAAGTAATCCTCCCACCTCGGCCTCCTCAAGTGTTGGGATTATAGGCGTGAGCCACTGCGCCTGGCCAAAGGTGTTTTTGATAATGTATTTCAGAATAGGAGGTTAGATTCCTCTGGTCTTGTTTACTTTAACCCCTGAGAGCTACTGGGGCACTGAGCAGAGCTTGAAGGCAGAGTCAGAAGAGAAGGCCCCAAAAGAGAGAGGATGAGAAAGGAAATAAAGGAGGGATGCCGGAAAGGAGCTGTTTGCCCATGGGGCAGGCATGAAATGGACCCTAAAGGTTAGCTTCCACGGCTGCCTGAAGCATGTCCACTGAGGTACGGATTATGGTGGCCTTGATGCTGTCCTCTCCAACAGTGCCAGCTGCCTCCAGCCTAAGGATGTGGCGTGGGTAAGAGAGAGTGGGTGCGAGCTGAGCCACACACTGAGGAGATGCCTCTAGATGGCTAAGGCTGAACTAGAGCAGTTCAATCTGACACTGACATTCATTTAACTTGATATTGTCTTAGTGACAGGTAAGAGGGGAAACATGCTATGGAGACCTGGGGTGCTTGTGAGGACAATATGAGTAAAACAGTGATTAATAGGGGAGCAGGTTGAAAAGCGTGTGCCAGGAAACACTGGAGCACAGTGGCCCTTGTTCATTATGCTCTGCACAAGCAGCTGGACTCTGCTCTGCTCCAAAGTCGAGAGTTAATCTCCCACAAAAACCTTCGAGCCCTCCATTCCCAGTGGCTCCGTCTGCCCACCCTTGGTGGCTCTGAGCCCCAACCCCTCCTAGGACATGCAGACACACATGTGGCACCATGCCCTCCTTTTCTCCAGCTTTCTGAAATTTCTTTCTTTTTTAAATTGCAGTAAAATATATATATAAAACATAAAATATGCAATTTAAACTACCTTAAAGTATACAATTCTGTGGCATTAGATGCATTCACAATGTTGTACAACCATCATTATGAACCATTCCTAAAACTCTTCCATTACCTCCAAAATGAAATTCTGTACCCACAAAACAATATTTCTCCCTCCCCTCAGCCTCTGGTAACCTCTCATCTACTTTCTGTCTCTATAAATTTGCCTAGTCTAGATATTTCATGTAAGTGGAATCCTATAATAATTGTCGTTTTCTTTCTGGCTTATTTCACTGAGCATGTTTCCAAGGTCATCCATGTTGCAGTGTGTGTCAGAACCACATTGTTTATCCACCATCCATTGATGAGCACATGGGTTGTTACCACCTTCTGACAACTGTGCACAATGGTGTGTGAACACTGGCATACATGTTCTGAGTTCCGGTTTTCTTTGGTTCATGTACCTATGACACCACCCTTGGTATCACAGGTTTTCTCCTATGATATCTCCCCTCTGAGGTATCGCCCCTCCCACCTATTTTTCCTACAGTTGCAACTATTGCAGCCTCACAGTGAAGGATGGGTATCCCAGAGCCCAAGGAGTCCAGAGTACAGACTTGGAAACCCTCATGCTGGACAGCTCAGCCTCTGTCCAACGGCTGTGACAGGTGGCAGAGGGCTGGCACCAGTGCTACGTCTCCCTCAAACCCTCTCCTGAGCAGCTACCAGAGCTGTTTCTTCAGTCTCCCCCAGGGAAAAGCAGAGATGAGAGAAAAGAATAGATACTGGCCAGGCATGGTGGCTCACGTCTGTAATCCTAGCACTCTGGGAGGCCAAGGCCGGCGGATTGTTTGAGCTCAGGAGTTCCAGACCAGCCTGAGCAAGAGTGAGACCCCATCTCTACTAAAAATAGAAAGACATTATCTGGACAACTAAAAATACATATATAAAAAATTAGCTGGGCATGGTGGCGCATGCCTGTAGTCCCAGCTACTTGGGAGGCTGAGGCAGTAGGATAGTCTGAGCCCACCAGTTTGAGGTTGCTGTGAGCTACGCTGATGTCACAGCACTCTCGCCCAGGCAACAGAGTGAGACTTTGTCTCAAAAATAAAAAAAGCAAATGAAGGGAAAACAACTGGATTTCTTAAATATTGCTTGATAAATTTGGAGGTCTTAATTGCAACACTCCTGCAATCTGAAGACCTGAAAAATACTTACAATCATTACCCACAGGTCCCGCAGAACACTGGGCAGGAGGATCCCTCTGCAAGTCGCTTAATTCCTAGAACACAAGACAGTGGGTCAGAGCTGGTGTAAGCCTGGGATGCTGCCTCTATACACCAATCCTGACACTCAGAATGAATTCTCCTGGTGGGAGGGGGCTCCTAGGCCTCAGGAGTGGGTTGGAGACAAGGCAGGTAGGTCATGGGGGCCTACTCTCTGTTGTGAAGATACGAGAGAATTAGGTATCACCATTTCCATTTTATAAATTAGGCAACTAAAATATAAAGAGATTAAGTTGCCTATTCAAAGAGCTGGAAGGGGGAAGGTAAAGAGTCAGTCACATGTAGATCTATCTGCCCTACCCCCAAGCCTAGCCTCCCACCTGCTCAGGTGGAGGACACTCCCTCCCAGGTTCTCAAGATATGGGAGAAAAAGAGCCCCAGGAGAGTGCTCTGGAAGAAGGGCAGGTGCCAGGTTTTAGCTCCAAGCTAATACATTAATGCATGGAAGCAATTAGCACAATTAGTTGCTCAATTAAGGAAAGGGCCCTGGTATTTCAATCTCTCTACCTCCCCTATCACCATCCCAATCCCAATCCCACTACCCAACACTGGGTGTTTGGCAAGTCCTAGGGCTTTGAACAGGAAGACTAAGGGTGCACGAGCCAAAGTCTAACGTTGCAGGAATTACACCATAACTAGATTCCCTTTAAGGGACACCAACTCAGGCCACAATTCTTAAAAGTGATCCTGTCCCAGCATAAGACTCAAGGCCCAAGATTCTGGGCAGTGACACTCAAACTTTAGTTTGCATGTATGAGAATATTTCCTATACAATATTCCTTCTCCTCCCCAGGTTTCAGATCTCAGTAAACATCTGGGGTCTCCACAGAGGTTCTAACAGGAAGGAAGGAGACACAAATAATGCCATCAGAAGATGGCAAACCCCAGGGTCCAGGTATGTGTACAAAGTTCACAGCTGACTTATGACATTCCTTCTTACCTGAACTGCACCTACTGCTGTCCCATCCACAGATCCTCCTGATCTCAGCATGTCTCTGGGCATGCTGATCATTCTCGTAATCCCCACCTTTCTGGCCATCCCATACTTATCCCGCTTCTCCCCAAATTTAATTGGCCATGATGGGAGTATTAATACCACAGAAGCTACAAATCAGAGCCATGTTTTCTCCCCCAGGATTGATTTTTAAATATCTACCAGTACACCACTGGCCAGTTCTCAATTAGCATCTAGTATGTCTGAACCCATTTCCTCACAAGTAAAACGGTTACATTTGGTAAGCACTCAGGAAGCAGCATTATGAATAGTCACAGTAGAAGTGAACTTAGGGAATAATTGAGGTTGTGCAAGGGAATCAGAAGACACGCTCAGAAATGTAATAGAGCTTCAGAAACCTCTGTAGAACAGTTCCTTTCTGCTTACCTCTCTACTCTGTGGCCCTATCACTCTGCAGGGGATTTGGAAAAGCTAGCAGTACAGGCCAATTTCCCTCCAGCTCACAAGGTCTTCCCACACATCCATGGTTTTGCACCCACTGTATCCAGAATCCAGAATCCATATCCCTCCTTTTAAAGGCTGTGATGAACAGTTACTTATGATACCTTAATGATTCCTGAAAGGCCAGAAGTAGGTCCCTCTTGATAGACACCAACTAGCACCCAGGAGTTTCAAATGCTATCTGGCACTTCCAGGAAGAATAATGTGACTTGAAAGAAATCAGTCCACTTAGGGCAGGTGAGGTGGTTCACGCCTGTAATCCTAGCACTCTGCAGGGCTGAGGCAGGAAGATTTCTTGAGCTCAGGAGTTTGAGACCAGCCTGAGAAAGAGCAAGATCCTGTGTCTACTAAAAATACAAAAATTAACCAAACATTGTGGCACGAGCCTGTAGTCCCAGCTGCTTGGGAGGCTGACGCAAGAGGATTGCTTGAGCCCGGGAGTTTAAGGTTGCTATGAGCTATGATGACGCCACTGCACTCTACTCAGTGTGACAGTGAGACTCTATCTCAAACAAACAAAAAAGAAACTCATCCACTCAAAATATTGCATTCCTGTGCTCACCTAATAGGACTAGAAGAGTCAGGTCTGAGCTCCAGCTCCATCACCAGGAAAATCACTTTCACCTCTTTGGGCCTCGGTGTAATTACCTGTTAAGTTGTAATTATACTTGCCTGCCAACTTGCCAGCACTATTGTGTAGTTATAAATTTCCTTAATATTGGCCAGGTGCGGTGGCTCATGCCTGTAATCCTAGCACTGCGGGAGGCCGAGGCGGGAGGATCACTCAAGGTCAGGAGTTTGAAACCAGCCTGAGCAAGAGCGAGACCCCATCTCTACTAAAAATAAAAAGAAATTAATTGGCCAACTAAAAATATATAGAAAAAATTAAGCCGGGCGCGGTGGCTCACACCTGTAATCCTAGCACTCTGGGAGGCTGAGGCGGGTGGATCGCTCAAGGTCAGGAGTTAGAAACCAGCCTGAGCAAGAGCAAGACCCCATCTCTACTAAAAATAGAAAGAAATTAATTGGCCAACTAAAAATATATTTAAAAAAATTAGCCAGACATGGTGGTACATGCCTGTAGTCCAAGCTACTTGGGAGGCTGAGGCAGAAGGATCACTTGAGCCCAGGAGTTTGAGGTTGCTGTGAGCTAGGCTGACGCCATGGCACTCACTGGAGCCCGGGCAACAGAGTGAGACTCTGTCTCAAAAAACAAACAAAAAAAAAGAACCTGCAC
>CAUYRT010043120.1:0-12914 GCA_963574885.1 Lepilemur ruficaudatus | reverse complement strand
ATTAATTTCTTTCTATTATTAGTAGAGACGGGGTCTCGCTCTTGCTCAGGCTGGTTTCGAACTCCTGACCTTGGGCAATCCACCCGCCTCGGCCTCCCAGAGTGCTAGGATTACAGGCGTGAGCCACCGCGCCCGGCCTCTGGGCATTTTTAAATAATGAATATTTTGTATTAGTTGTCACTTTCAGTTTGGTGCTAAATTGGATATGGATGTCTTCATCCAGTTAAAATATTCAACAAGGCAGGAACAAGACCCTACAATGGAGAATCCGTCCTTCTAAGTTGGTGCTGCTGGTTGTGTGTGGTGGCTCACACCTGTAATCCCAGCTCTTTGGAAAGCCAAAGCACAAGGATCGCTTGAGGCCAGGAGTGCTAGCCTGGGCAACATAGTGAGATCTCGTCTCTACAAAAAATTTAAAAATTAGCCAGGCATGGTAGCATGCACCTATAGTCCCAACTACTCTGGAGTCTGAGGCAAGAGGATCCCCTGAGCCCAGGAGTTTGAGACTGGAGTGAGCCATGATGCCTGCATCGTACTCCAGGCTTGGTGACAGAGACCCCATCTCTTTATAAAAAAGGGGGGGCGCGTGGAGAGAAGAGGGGAGAAAGGAAGTTGATGCCTGGGCTGGAGTGCAATGGCATCATCATAGCTCACTGCCTGCTGCAATTCCTGGGCTCAAGAAATCCTCCTGCCTCAGCCTCCTGAGCAGCTGGGTCTACAGGCACACACCACCATGCTGGAGCAATTTTTTTTTTTTTTTAATTGTGTATTATAGAGACGGGATCTCGCTTTTGCCCAGCTGATCTTGAACTCCTGGCCTGAAGTGATCCTCCCGCCTTGGCCTCCCAAAGTGCTGGGATTATAGGTGTGAGCCACTGCCCCCAGCCAGTAAGGCAGTTTTGGAGTAAGATTCATTCACCATTTTTTTTTTTTTTTAAGACAGAGTCTCACTCTGTTGCCTGGGCTAGAGTGCTGTGATGTCAGCCTAGCTCACAGCAACCTCAAACTCCTGGGCTCAAGCAATCCTTCTGCCTCGGCCTCCCGAGTAGCTGGGACTACAGGAATGCGCCACCACGCCCGGCTAATTTTTTCTATATATTTTTAGTTGGCCAATTAATTTTTTTCTATTTTTAGTAGAGATGGGGTCTCCCTTGCTCAGGCTGGTTTCAAACTCCTGACCTTGAGCGACTCTCCCACCCTGGCCTCCCAGAGTGCTAGGATTCCAGGCGTGAGCCACCGCACCTGGCCCATCCACCATTTTTAAATCAGACTTTTATAATAAGACAGAAAGGGAAAATCCCTGTGTTTTTAAAATTTAATCAGATTTACTGAAGAAAGAAAATACATACATGCAAAATACCCAGTAGGTTGCCAGATGTTTATTTGAAGTATTATTGACTCTAGAACCCATTCATCAGGGTCTTTATGGGGAAATCCTGATCACACCCACCTCAGTCTGCTTGCTTGCTTGCTTCATTCATTTCCTTCCCTCTCTCCCTCCCTTCCTCAAGTAACAGTTCATTCCATGAAATAGAGTAAGTGTCCAGTGAGCTGAGCAGTTGGCGTTAGTGACAGAGGCTGAAGAAAGCAGAAGCAAAGAATAGAGAGTGTATTAGTCCTTTCAAAGTTACTTTTCTTTTAAGGCAGTGACAGGAAAACAGAGCAGTGGTAAAATAACTGGTTAATTAACATCAAGTTACTTTCAGTTACTTTTTGTGTGTGAGGATTAAAACGGAGGGAACTTTCATCATGTCCCTTCAACTGGCCTGTTTGGGAAATTGGCTGTTATCTCTCTCTTGATTTCTTAGAAGGTCAGGTAACAATTTAGTTTAGAATTGAAGATGTAGAGCTTTAGCATGAGTGACTCCATTTTGATTTCTGGTTTAGTCCTTTGGGGCCTACTGCAGGAACTTAGTCTAAAACTATGGCCTCCTGTAATTTTTATTTAATGATTCCCATAGTTTGGTCAGGCTCTCACTGGGGTGAGTGTAACTGAAACCTAGGGCATCAGCACGACTCTCAGTTACCGTCATTTTGGGCTTCCAGTCTCAGCATACCACTTAGAGGTTAGGGTGCTCACATGATCGTATGTTTCTTTTAGTTTTTATGGCTCAAGCCATAAAAAGACCATTATGAGACTATTACAACTGTCAGGGGGATAATACCAAGAGTTTGGACTATGCTCCTTAGCTAGCGTCTCCGTGAACCAAACCAACTAAAATCAAATAGCCAGGTGAGGAGTGTACCCATTTTAAGCAGGTATTCTGCTGTACAATACCTGATGTGTTTATCCGTGTGCAAAAACAAGTGTCATCAACTGCACAGATTCTTCCCTAAGCAGTAGGAAACTTAGTAGGTAATCTAGCATCCCATGACTGGGTTAAAGTGGGAGAGCAAGTTACCCACAGAAGCTACCAGTTGTGAAATTTTCTCTACAGCATTATCCTGCCAAGTAAAGAGGTAGGCCTAAAGAAGAATTAAGAGGAGTCTTATAGTGCTGGGGAGTCTTGCTCTGTTGGTTTTGGGGAAAGCTGTCCACAGCATGAAGTCAGCAACTTCGTGTCCTGTTGTGCATTTTGACTATCTCTGGTTGTGGCATTGGACATTCTAGTGAACCCTTTACGTGGCCCATGCATCAGGCATGCGATTTGTCCCTTGAAATTAACATCGAGTTTCCAGCTTCTGCTTAAAGGACTTTTAGGAAAGCAGTTTTCGTTGGAGAGTTGTAGCCAGATAATAGAGAAAACTAGAAGAATTCAGAATCCAGTCCAGTCTGGAATGATCTTATCAGGTCTGTTTCCGGAAGTTATTTCTGTGAATTATCTTAGTATCTTAGCAGCCTTTTTTGTTTCTGATTTCAAATTGGGTGGTATAGGGTTATTCATTGTGCCCCAGTTCCCCTAGAGCACCAGACACCTACCCAGGAAGAGGAAAGCTGCCTTCTTTTTAAAGCTAGTGTTTGTTTTGGACACAGTTGGTGCTTAGAGCTCTGTAGCAGTAATGGCCTTTTTTGGCATTCCAGGAAAGCTTAGTTATGGGACAAATCAGGGAACCTTATCATTTGAAGCCAGAGAGAACCAGTTCATGCTTTTCATGCGGTCTGTAGTCTAATTACTTTTATTGCAGCCACCGCTGGGTTATTTAGGGCACTATTGTTTCAGCCTGCTTAAACCAGTAGCTTTCAATCTTTGCTGTGCATTAGAATAATTTGTGGAGGTTTGTTTGTTTTTTAAAGCACGTTTCCTTCATAGCACTTTTCCTCCCTAGAGGCCCTGGCTTGGGTCTAGGGTGGGATGTTGCAATCCCAGTGAGAATATATGCCAGACTTCCTTTAAAAGTTCTTAATTTCTGGCCAGGCATGGTGGCTCACGCCTGTAATCCTAGCACTCTGGGAGGCCAAGGTGGGTGGATCGCTCAAGGTCAGCAGTTCGAAACCAGCCTGAGCAAGAGCGAGACCCCGTCTCTACTAAAAATAGAAAGAAATTAATTGGCCAACTAAAAATATATAGAAAAACTTAGCCGGGCATGGTGGCGCGTGCCTGTAGTCCCAGCTAATCAGGAGGCTGAGGCAGGAGGATCGCTTGAGCCCAGGAGTTTGAGGTTGAGTTGTGAGCTAGGCTGACGTCACGGCACTCTAGCCTGGGCAACAGAGTGAGACTCTGTCTCAAAAAAAAAAAAAAAGTTCTTAATTTCTGTCCTCTTCCGTAAGGTAACTTACTTTAAAGATGACCGCTTCCTCAGTGTTCTAAGTCTCATAGACTGCTTCTACTGCCACTGGTGAACATCTCCTCCCTCTCTGGAACTCTTTCCTGAGAATGCCTCAACACCCAGTTCCTGGCCTCCTTTACCCATTGGGTGGAACACAAATCATTTTGGGAATCTTTTTCATTAAGCAACTCTTTTCATCTTTTTCTTTTTCTTTATTACTACCACCTTCTCTAATTTTCTTATATTGGCTTTTAGCAGGCCAGCAATTCAGGCCATTAACAAAAGTAGTCGCCATTGCAAAAGCAGTTATTGCAGTCTTGCATATTGTTTCCAGTCCAATGTCTGCATTCAGATTAGTGTAATAAATCTGACCAATTAATACAAATAGATGGCAAATGAAATCTAAGACAGTCTTTTTGGATTATACATATATCAGGTATTGAGAACAAAAACATCTGTATATGTCTTTATTTTTAGATTTCAAAAACGATAGAAATAGAATAAGGCATAACTTCTATCTTGCTTCTTTATAAGGATATTTTTAATTTATTGTCAGACTTATTTTTGTTTTGGCAAGAAATACTACAGCTTGATATTTAGAGTACATTGTCAATTGAGAATATTAAAAAGTATATTTTTAATTGAACCAGTGATTCATTATACTATTTTAGAAAAGTCACCAAGGAACCAAATATTTTAAGTGGATTAAACTTAGAGCTTAGTATGGATCTATCTGTAGAAAATAAAAAAAGTGGGCACAAATCGGGCCTTTGGGAGAGAATCATAATAACAGCAACATCAGCCAGAATCACAGTCACATGTCTAGTGCTTACTGTGTGCCATGTGCTGTTCCTGTGCTCTGCATGTCAGGCCTCCTTTAATTGTGGGGTAATGGGCCAGGGAGGTCAAGTTCCCTGGACTCAGTGAGTGGTAGAGCTGGGTTGGGACCAGGTAGTGTGTCTCCAGAGGTCAGATTCTTAATAACTACCCATGCTTTACTGATACCATCGTGTGTTCTGTTCACAATAATCCTGTGAAGTAGCTGTTTCTTAGTTATATTTTACAGATGAATAGATTGAAGCTTTCTAAGATTTTGCAGCTTGTTCAGTCATCCAGTGAGTCAGGGATTGAACTAGAATTAGAACCTAAATCCATAGTATCAGATAGCTTTCTTTATTCCCATTTCCTTGGAACCAGACGTAGCCCTTCCATATGAGAAGGACAGCAAAGGAACATACTGAAGTTCACCTTGCATGTGGTAGATACCCAGTAAAATCTGTTGAATTAATTTTGTTAGTACTGAATTGATTTTAACACTAAATTAGTTTTTCCTGATATTGCCCTGATCCTAGTAATCTTGACTGCCAACCTTGGGTTTTAGGGGTTGGGAAATTTTCTTAGTTTGTCTTCGAAATATTTGATCATAAAAAAATCACATTGCTGCTACTCTTATTTTACATTATTTAAAAACTGCTTCATTATATTAGCTAAATCTAAGCACTTTAAAAATTCAGTTTTTAATTTTTATTAAATACTGACTACATACAAAAGAATGTTCCATGTTTAGAGTATAAATGTTTATGAAACGAACACCCATATACCTACCATCTGGTTCAAGAAATAGATCTTCAACAGTATCTCTAAATCAATCCCATGTTGTACCCCTCCCCAACCTGACTCCCTTTCTTTGTTTCCCACCTACCAGGTAACCACTAAGAAGGATTTTGTTATTATTTTCTTGCTTGTTTTTTCAATTTTACCACATACGGCTCCATCATCAGTATTGTGTAAAGTTATAAACATTATAAAAATGAAATCATTTTGTATGTGTATTCTTTTCCTATTTGCTTGTGGTTGCCCTTGCTCAGATCTTGTTCCCTGTTGATGTATTTAGCTGTAATTCACTTTACTACGTCCATTTTCAAGTGTTCCATTATACGAATATACCACCGTGTATTTATTTACTCTGTGGTTCAGGGGCATTTGGATTGCTTACAGCTATTTGTATTACAAACATGGCTCTGTGAATTGTCCTGTGTATGTCCTGGTGCACCTGTGAAGAGTTTCTTGAGGATATATACTCAGTGGTGGAACTCTCAGATCACAGGCCATTTGTTTTCAAAGCAGTTGTGCTAATTTTTATTCCCACCAGTAGCATGTAAGAGAGTGTGCAAGTAATGTCATATCCGCATCAAAATTTTATTTTATCTGATTTTTTAAATTCTTGCCATCAATCTGGTGAATATAAAAATAATATCTCATTGTGGCTTTAATATTTCCCTGATTACTCATGAGGTAATGCATCTTTTTATATTTCTGTTGGCTTTTGTCTCTTCTGTGAAGTGCTTATTCAGGTCTTTAGTTTCTAGTGGATTTTTTTCTTAATCATTTTAGAAGATCATTACATATTCTGGATACTGTTTATTGTATGAGGCAGATATCTTCCACTTGATGGTATATCTTTTCCCTTTTTTTTTTTTTTTTTGAGATGGGGTCTTGCTTTGTCACCCAGGCTGAAGTGCTGTGTCGCCATCATAACTCACTGCAGCCTTGAACTCCTAGGCTCAAGTGATCCTCCCATCTCAGCCTCCCAAGTAGCTAGGACTACAGGTGTGTGCCACCATGCCTGGCTAATTTTTTTTTTTTTTAATTTTTTTTAGAGACAGGGTCTTACTCTGTTACCCAGGTTGGTCTTAAACTTCTGAGCTCAAGCCATCCTCCCACCTTGGTCTCCCACAATGCTGGGATTACAGGTGGTTACCTTGCCTAGCCTCTTTTAACTCTCTTGATGTTGTCTTTTTTTTTTTTGAGACAATCTCACTCTGTTGCCCAGGCTAGAGTGCCGTGGCGTCAGCCTAGCTCACAGCAACCTCCAACTCCTGGGCTCGAGCAATCCTTCTGCCTCAGCCTCCTGAGTAGCTGGGACTACAGTCATGCGCCACCATTCCTGGCTAATATATATATATTCACATTTTTTTTTTTAAGTTGTCCAGCTAATTTCTTTCTATTTTTAGTAGAGACGGTCTCACTCTTGGTCACGCTGGTCTTGAACTCCTGACCTTGAGAGATCCTCCCGCCTTGGCCTCCCAGCGTGCTAGGATTACACCTGGCCTTGATATTTTTTTTAACTAGTATCTGTTTATAGAAATTGAAAAGGGAATATGGAGAGGTAAGTTGAATTAAGATAGTAAAGGCTGGGTGCGGTGGCTCATGCCTGGAATCCCAGCTGAGGCAGGAGGATCCCTTGAGCCCAGGAGTAAATTGTAGAAATGAGCTGAATTGCTGTTCTTGGGTGTCCTTTTATAATAACAAAACTTTAAAAACTATGTTGTATAGTCCTTATGGGACTTTCCTTAAAGCTCATGTTTCCTCTTCAAATTTAACTATCTTCAGCCATAGGTTCACAGATTATGAAATCTCTGGAATTTTTTCTCACTTCTATAGAAATTGTCAACTTTTTAAAAAAGTTCTGTGCCAGCGCCCACCTGTTGCTCTGAACTTTTCTATATCAGCAGCTTATAATTTTTCGATTATTTTAGTTGGAAATTTCTAAGGTAGATGAACATGGACTTTGGAGTCAGACATCTCAGAGTCGGAATCCTGGTCCAGCGCATACATACGCACTAGGGGTTTGGACAAACCTCACCTGTCGCAGTGGTTCTTCTCTGTCAGTGGGAGAGGATCACATTCACCTGATGCAGTTGGGAAGCTCAAGTTAGCTGTGTTCATAGATGTGGAGCTGCGGGCTCTGTGCTTCAGACACAGCCCGCACTTGATAACTGTTAGCTGCTTCTTCCTCCCTGTCCTCCTCATCTAACTTAGCGTAGAGTTTATTAACTCGCTTTCACTGCCTGCCGGTTTCTGCCTAATCCATGATTCTGACAGCGAGGTGAACATGTGAAGTTATTTTGCTGGTGGCCTGACACTGCTCTACCAGGGAGTCTTTGGCTGCTCTTCCTGCTGACAGAATTAAGCTTCTACTCATCATCTCTGTCCGGTCCCATTCATCTTCCCTTTGTGTTTCCTAGTGCATTCCTGGTGTGACCTCTGCCGTAACTCAGGGGTTATCAAAGTTGAATGTGATGTCTGTGGTGTTTTATCTACTGCTGTTGGAAGAAATTCCTCCAGAACTTAGCAACTTCCAGAAAAAACATTTATTATCGCAGAGTTTCTCAGAGTCAGGAATTTGGGAGTGACTTAGCTAAGTAGTTCTGACTCAGGCTCTCTCCAGAGGTGGTTGTTGGATGTCAGCCACAGCTGCAGCCATCTGAAGACTTGACTGGGACAGACAGGTCCGCTGTCCAGTGGGCACAGCCACGTGGCTGTTGCTGAGACTGTGGTTCCCGCCAGCTGTGGGCACATGGCTTGACTACTCTGTCAAACAGTCCTATCCACAGAGGGGCTTGAATGTCCTTCCGCTGCTCCAGCAAGTGACCTGTCAGAACAAGGAGGGAGCCGCAGTGCCTTCTTTTACCTGGTCGGTCTCTGAAGTCCCCACCGTCACTTCTGCCGGATTCTGTTGATTGGAACAGGCCACTAAGTCCGGCCCACACCCAAAGGAAGGGCTAGTAAGTCCTGTCTTTTGAGGGGAGGAGTTTATGGACTTATTTTAAAACCACCACACCCGAGGTGCTTGTTGATTAGTAAATTCTAAGTCTTCGTTTCAGATCTGGTGCTAGGTAGGACCCAGGAACCTGCAGTTTGCACAGGCACCCTGATGCAGGTGGCCTGAAGTCCACACTTGGAGACACTGCTGTGGCCAGAATGGGTCACTTGGTCTTGGTCTTCCTCCAGTGCCTTCATGGGTTGCACCTGCCCCTCCTTGTGCACCTGCACAGAGCACTTGCACCCCATTTTCAACTGCGGACATCCTTTCTTAAGTCCTGCATAAGTCTGGTACCTCCCTGGTACCTGCTGTCTTTGACAGAAGTGAGCCCTCCCTCCCTCACATTCCTGTAAGAGCGCATCCTTTTCCTGCTTTTTGGCTCTGATTCACTTTGTTTCCACCCACTGCACTGCTGGTAGGGATTTAAAATGATTGCCTTTGTTGGACCTGCTCTGCAGCCATCCGGGCTAACATGACTCTGTGGCGGGCATTGTGCCGCTCAGTGCCGAGGAGCCGCTCAAACCGCCCTTCTTGGTAGTTGCTGCTTTCGTGCAGGGATTTGTCAAACAAATGCGTTCCTGTTGTGTGCCAGACTTGGTTTCAGGTGTGCAGCAGTGAAGGGAGACAGGCACACTCCATGTGCATGACAAAGTGGTAAGAAAAGGTGCACACAAATGTATCATCACAACTTGAGAGACATTCTAGGGAGGAAGAAGTGAACAGATGGCTGGGCTGTAAAACAAAGGAGACCTACTTAGATAACTTCCCAGAGATTCTGCCTGATACTTCAAGGATAAAGAGGGAAACGAGATTTAAAAGAACTTTTAGTGTGTTCTAATAACTGAAAGGAGTTGGGGTGACCAGAGCTGATGCCGGCGTGGGGGGCGATAAGCGGAGGCTACATGGTGCAGGGTGGCCGTGGCCGTGGTTAGGGTGTCTGTCACTCTAAACGCAGTATCATGAGCTATATTGACATGGTATCCAAATTGGAGGTTTCTAATTGAGCACTTGTGGAAGTAATTAGGAGATTCAAATTACAGCCACGAGCTCAACTATAATGGGTTGGAAAACAGGATTTCTGTGTTAGCTCAACAGAGGGAAGCTGGAAAAGAATTCAAGCGTGGATTGTCATCAGGGATGTGGGTGGCCGTCTCCTCATCTCGGAACACAAAATGTGGGAGTGATCACAGTAGCAGCAGGGGTATTTATGTTGGAGATAAAAGTGCTCCTGCCTTTCAGAATGAGCCAGTATTTTAGACAGGAAAGGTTATTCATCTGATTCCATATTTTCAAGTTCTGAGCTCAGGTTCATAGCTTAGTTTTGTCAAATCCCACCCATGTCCATCTCCCCTGAGCTGCTGATTGAGTTCTAGATGAGACACAGTGGACAGGGACAAGAGCAACAAGAGTCCTGTGATCTCTCACCAGCTCCCTTTCCACGTAGCCAGCTGCTCCTTCTCTCCCCATGCTTTTCCCAGCCCTTGCCCCCTGCAGGTTATGGTATCTTGGTCAGCCTGTTCTGGGCAGATTCCCTGTAGAAAGATAGCAAGGCCGCAGAAGATCTTTTTCTTTCTTTTCCTGGTTTGCTCTTGTTCGCAGCAGGGTTGTTGAATAAGGTGGCCTGTCTAATCCTGTAGTTTTTCTGGGTCATATTAATTAACCCAGGCCACAGTATGACCCTTTTCTGAATTTACATGTGAATATACAACAATTTGTTATTTCTCCTCATTCTGTGGGACGGCTGGGCTGCTCTGCTGGCCTTGACAGGGCGAGTCTTCATAAAGCCTCACCTGGGTCCACTTGTGTGGCTGTATTCAGCTGGTGGGTTGACAAGGGCTGGATATAATCAGGACAGTGGGTCTCTGCCTACACACCACCCTTCATTCTCACAGAGGCTTGACCAGCTCCTTTACACTGTTCAAAGAGAGCAAGCCTAGCAATGCCTAACGCCTTATCCAGCCTCTGCTTTGAGTTTGCTGATGTCCCGTTGGCCAAAGCACATCACATGGCCACATCTCATGTCAGTATGAAAGGGGCACTCCATAGGAGCATGAACATGTGAGGCATGACTCATTAGGGTCAGCAGTGTAACAGTCTATCACAGTCTCCGTGGTAAGTGAGGATTTCCCAAAGTGGTTTTGTTCAAAATGTTCTCATAGATTTATTTGGAATTATCAATCTAATATGCTCATGGTAGAATTCACTGGACCACGCAAGTTTTGATTGACAAAATTGGGACCCCTGGTGAGATAGTGAATAATGGTAAATTTAATCATAAAAAACTGTTCTTGCCTAAGTCTAGTCTTACATCTTCAAGATAGCAAAAGAAAATTGAAAGTCTCTGCCTTTGAGACTTCTGCTATTTTTCATAAATGGAAGTATTTGATAGTAGTTTATAAAGCTATTTCAGAGTTACTCCAGACTTTCATAGTAGTCTTAGCTATGGAATAGTAAACATTAGCAATGAATTTGTTATCTAAGAAAAAATTTACATTTATATTACAACCGTGGAATATAATGTTTAATAACTTATATTCGGGGGATTGTTTTTTGTTTTGTTTTGTTTTAGCTCTTCAGAGAAGTAAGAATAATGAAGATTTTAAATCATCCAAACATAGGTACTTTCTGTTTTTTTAAATACTTTTTGGTCTAAATGCGTTCTTGAAAGCATGTCACAAAGCTAAATATGTATTCCAGAAATGGTAGAAAGAGACTCCTTCCCTTCCCCTTCCCGGGTACACTTTTAATAAAATATATATACAAATTGTTGATTGTTTATGTTAGCTTTTTGAAATTACTGAAGACAAATTGAAACCTTTAGTGCAATAGAAACATCTCTAATCATAACTATAATTTGCTTTTTTAATATATTAGAAAATTTAATTTTATTTCATTAGTAGATAGAAGAGAATTATAGGAAGTGAGAATTAATATTTTCAAAAGTATAATACTTTTTGCTGTGGCTAAGTTCCTGAGAAAATACTTCTACAGTGAATCACATTTAAAAGATGGGAGCTTGCTATGTAATGTAATTTTGATAGGAATTGTTTTATAAAGCAAAGATTTGTTTTCTGTGTCCTCTGTGTGCACAACTCTGTGCTTGGTAGGAAGATGAGGAAATTTAAACATGATTTAAAGATGAGGAAATACCTCCACTCGTAGTAATTGTAAGAACAAGGTGAAAATATGCAAATTACTTAATACTGAATACCCTTAATACTTAATACCCTACTCTGTACACATCCAGTGAAAACTTTTTTTTTTTTTTTTGAGACAGAGTTTCGCTCTGTTGCCTGGGCTAGAGTGCTGTGGCTTCAGCCTAGCTCACAGCAACCTCAAACTCCTGGGCTCAAGTGATCCTTCTGCCTCAGCCTCTTGAGTAGGTGGGACTACAGGCATGCACCACCATGCCTGGCTAATTTTTTCTATATATTTTTTTAGTTGTCCAGCTAATTTCTTTCTATTTTTAGTAGAGACAGGGTCTTGCTCTTGCTCAGGCTGGTTTCGAACTCCTGACCTAGCAATCCTCCCACCTCAGCCTTCCAGAATGCTAGGATTACAGGTGTGAGACACCGCGCCCGGCCTCAGTGAAAACTTCTGATCCCACATATGTCATAATAAGGATCTTTGTAAATTATTTAACTGCTTTACATATATATTTATATATATCAAAATGTGTTTTACTTATCAGCGATAGCTCCCACAATCTAAGAATAGTATTTTCAGAGTAAAATCACTCTTAAGACAGTCCGTGTGAGTTTATTGTCAACACCAGTTGTAGGACAGGAGAGGGTGATATTTAGTGATAAAGTTAGCCTATCAGGAATGCTTCAGGCACAAGGGATAGAAGAATAACATGGAACCACAGGAAGGAAAAAGCTCTTACACAGAGCTATTCTATTCATTTTGATTGTATACTTTAACAAAAGGCTTATTTTCTATTTCATCAAATCTAAGCTAGGATCATTTAAAAGGCATTATTTTTTTATATACTACTACCAAGCCATCATTTTTGGTATCAGGGATGTTACTTAAAATAGACATCTTAAAATCAGTGAAATATAGTATGTTTGAAAAAAAGGATAATCACAAGGAATATACTAGTGGGAAGAAAACCTTTTTTTTCTTTTTATTTCAACCCTTTGGGCTAGCCAGCGAACTCTGGATTTCAAATTCCAACTTTTCACAACAAAACTTTATCACTACTGCCTAGGACTAGCTAACTTAAACATATTTATTTTGTCCTTTAATTACCGAAATTGTACCCAGATTAGAGTTCTTTACTAAATGGCATATCTTTGATAATAGATTGAAATTTTTAAAAATTTATATTGCATTAAAATGGTTTTCCCCAAAGAGCTAAAATTTGCACTGGAATATTAGAAAAGTTTTATTTTTATGCTGTTCACTAGCACATGTGTCTTAACTTACTTTTTTTTTTTTTTTTTTTTTTTGAGACAGAGTCTCACTCTGTTGTCCGGGCTAGAGTGAGTGCCGTGGCATCAGCCTAGCTCACAGCAACCTCAAACTCCTGGGCTCAAGTGATCCTTCTGCCTCAGCCTCCCAAGTAGCTGGGACTACAGGCATGCGCCACCATGCC
>CAUYRT010043117.1:0-36118 GCA_963574885.1 Lepilemur ruficaudatus | reverse complement strand
CTCCTCTTGGTGATGAAATGGATAGATCTTCAAAATTTATGAGAAAAGGGAGGAACTACATTTGCACACACATTTTTTCCCCGTTTCTTTGTCCCTTTCTCTCTTCTCTCTCTCTCTCTCTCTCTCTCTCTCTCTCTCTCTTTCTCACACACACACACACACACACACACACACACACATTCTACCACCACCACCACCAACAGCAACGCTTTGTTGGAACTCAGACTCTATGGCTTCTATAATATAAATTATTTCATTTCATCCTCTTGCGGCAATCCTAGGCAGCATATGCTTTTATTCCTTTATTCCTTTTATAGATGAGGAAGTTGAGGTTCGGAGAGTATAAATAATTTGCCCAAATTCTTACAGCCATCGTCAGAGGTGAGGATAAATTATGTGATTCCAAAATCTATGGCTTTATCTTTTAGTGTAGGATCCACAGAAAGGTATGGAAATTAAATAGAAATGATAAGAGCCCGAGTCACATTGCTTTCATGCTCAACTCTACATATTATCAATCTTTCTTGGCAAGTTCTCCTCTCCCTCTCTCTCTCTCATTTATTTATTTTCAAAGGCATTTTAGAGGTTTTCATAGTTCATCTGTGTGATTCCAAAAAGAAGATAAACACAAAAGATGAACATGATTTGTATTTTCTATCTTCTTCCTTTGTTCTCTTGAAAGTAGAGTTTTGAAAAGTAACAAAATAAAATGTAGAGGTCACATGTTTTTGGTTTATTAGTTTTTTGGTTTGTAACTTAGGATTGATAAGATATTTCCTATGATTATTATGAAGATTCAGTTGTGTGGCCCAGTTGCAGCATTTAGTGCAGAAAAGCTGGTGTATATTTCATCAAAAAAGGTAAGTTTTTTCTTCCCTCAGTGCTGATAAAATGCGGAATGGAGAATCTTACCGGGAGAAGGGGATGTGATTGTCTAGCCTATGTAATGATAGTTGAAATGTCAGTTTCAAGAGGTCTTGATCTTAGTGAAGAAAAGATACTCTGAAGGAACATAGGGGCAGCCACCCTGTGGGGAGGCTTGGTAGAACCCAAAACAGAGCTTTCCTGGTAGCTAGTACAACTGGGATTGAAGGGCTCCTTGTTATGCCCATGTAATCCCAAGTGGCATCACCTACTCTGTTTTCACACATCACCAATATCTCTCCATTAATAATGAATTTGGGATACTACCAAATCCTAACCTTTATTAAGAGCTTCAGGGAAATTTTGAAGCTTAAGAAGTAGTGTTACTAGAGAACCATTACAATCAACAACTTTTGCCACTGAGAAATAAGTTTGTTTATTCCTGTAGCATAAAAATCTGTGCTTCAGGATTCCACAAACTCTTGGGAAGCATTTTCTTCATCCTGCTGGTTGTGGAAGAGTTTTCCCCACAAAAAATTGTCCAGATGGTTGAAGAAGTGATAGTCATTGGCGAGAGGGCAGGTGAATATGGTGGATGAGGCAAAGCTTCGTAGCCCAATTCATTCAACTTTTCAAGCGTAGGTTGTGCGACGTGTGGTTGGGTGTTGTCATGGACAAGAATTGAGCCCTTTCTGGTGACCAATGCCAGCCACAGTTATTGCAGTTTTTGGTGCATCTCATCGATTTGCTGAGCATATTTCTCAAATGGAATGGTTTCACCAGGATTCAGAAAGTTTTAGTGGATCAGACTGGCAGCAGACCATCAAACAGGGACCATGACATTTTTTTTTTTTTTTTGGTGCAAGTTTGGCTTTGGGAAGTGCTTTGGAGCTTCTTCTTGGTCCAACCACTGAACTGGTCATTGCCAGTTGTCATATAAAAGCTACATTTCTTCGCATGTCACAATCCAATTGAGAAATGGTTTGTTGTTGCCTACCAGAAGAGAAGACAACACTTCAAAATGGCAATTTTTTTTTGATTTTCAGTCAGCTCATGAGGCACCCACTTATTGAGCTTTTTCACCTTTCCAATTTATTTCACATGCTGAATGATAGAATGGTTGACGTTGAAGTCTTTGGCAACTTCTTGTGTAGTTGTAAGAAGATCAGCTGCGGTGATTACTCTCAATTGGTCATTGTCAACTTCTGATGGCCGCCACTGTGCTCCTCATCTTAAAGACTCTCATCTCCTGTGCAAAACTTCTTGAACCACGACTGCACTGTATGCTCATTAGCAGTTTCTGGACCAAATGTGTTGTTGATGTTGCGAGTTGTCTCTGATGCATTAGGACCCATTTTGGACTCGAATAAGAAAATAGCTTGAATTTGTTTTTTGTCCAACATCATTCCCACAGTCTAAAATAAATATAAAATAAACAGCAAATAAGTCATTAGCAAAAATAAATAAAGCAAGAAATCTGCATTAAGATGATATATCACATAACCACATTAATTTAAGAATGTAATCCAGTATCAAACAGTAAATTTTCACAATGCTAACACTGCAATTACTTTTACACCAATCTAATAATTGGAAAATGAAACTATACAGTAGTGCTTATTATTGCACTATACCATGACCCCTTCCACAGAAGTGATTAATTTTGACTAGATGCATTAAAACAAGGTACCTAATTTGAGTTACATTTTGAAAGCTGAAAAAAATATGTATGTATGTATTATATATATATATATCAGCTATATCAGTGACAGATGTAGAAAAACATGAATAGTTCAGTGTAATTAAATTGTGAGAAAAAGTTGGAGCTGGAGAAGTCTGAAGGGTGCCAATTATTAAGGGTCTTGCATATCATAGAAGTTTAGATTTTTATTCTCCAGAAAAGAATAAGACCTTTTGGAGGTTTCTAACCAGAGAAGTGGCATGTTGCAGTTTACATTTTAAATGGGTTAGAGAGAAAGAAGCTGAGGACAGGGGAACCTCTTAGAAAGATCTGCATTATTCTAGATTAAGAAATAATTGGGAAAAGATTAGTGGTTGTTGAATTAAATATAGAGGGGGGGGCATGCTTAATAATATTTAAAAGGTAAAATCTCCCAAACTTGGTCAGTAGGAAGAAAGATGGCGGCTGAGGTGCAGAGAGAAGCAGAGTTAATATACTAAGAGGAGAAAGTCCTGGTCATGTTTGATTTTGTATTATAATTGTTGAGGCTCAGCTGCAGCCTGTCTTTGTGACTTGGTTACATAAATTCCCCTTTTATTCTGTGCTAGTTCAAATCGAGTTTCTGGCATTTGCAGCAAAAAGATTTTTGACTAATATACCCAGGAACCACAAACATTTAAGTTTTAGGAAGTAGAAGAGACAATCCAATCCAAGATCTGACTTCTCTGATGTGGATGATTGGAGTTGAATATTCAGCTGAACAGATCATTCAACTTTCCAGGCTTCAAAACATTATGCCTTTATGCATCTCTTGATATTATAGAGGACTGGAGATGTAGATTCTTAATCAAAGCTTGTTCCATCGCATAGAAGAGATATGAAGAACAGACAGATTCTAGAATAGTTTTACTTCAATTCACCACTATAAATTGAAGCACAATGATTGATTCTGTAATGAGCTGTATTAAAAAGTGGGCAACATTTGTGAACTATTGAAGGAATGAAAATCATCTAGCATGGAGAAAGAAAAGCTAGAGCATAAAATTGCTGTCTTGAATTATTTGAAATGTTCTGAAGTGGAGCTCCATGACAAATGTTTCTTTCTTTCCACAGAGGACAGAGCAAGAGGAAATGGATTCAAGTTGAAGCCGGATCTATTTAGGTGAATTATACTGGAGAGCTTCCTGACCTTGAAGGCCATTTGGCATAGGAAAGGATTGCTAAGCCAGGTCAAAGAATCCCTTTCTCCAGAGAGAGAATCAGAAGGATGAAGGGGATTTGGGAAGTCATTTAAGCAGATGAAAATTGATCTGGCTTTTAAAGACCAAGCCCCCTGAGGAAGAAATGCCATGACTTCATACCAGTGTCTAACATCCTTCACTCTTTATTCGTGTCTAGCTTGATGTTACAGCTTCAAACCATTTCCTCATTTTCTCTTCCCCGTTGAGGTAGAGAATAGTTAGCCAGGATCTTTAAAACTTCTGGTTACTCTAAGGGTCAATATTAAATCACGATTCACATCCTCTTTTGCAGGCTAAATAATCCTCTTTCTGTAGCCCATTCTCATAAACATTACTTCATAATCCTTTAATTGTCCTTGTGGTTCTCCTGTGAAAAGTCTCTAAGATTTAATATCTGTCTATACTTTGGAGCCCCACGCTGGACACAATAATACAGTAAGAGTTTTAAGTGCTAAACATAGTGTTCCAGTGGCTTCTGAGTTCTCAATTTTACTCCTGTTCATAGGATTTGACATAGCACTCTGTTTCATTTTTAAAAAACAGTGATATCTTGCACTGTGTATATTTACATTTGTTTTGCTTGTTACATTTGTTTTCTTCTTTCATCTGGTTTTCCCTTGAGTCTCTAATGTAATTCCAGGCATATAGTAAAATACCTAAAGTGTGAAGCATTGTGAAGCATGAATGAATAAATCAATATTTAATGAATACATTTCATATAGGTATTTATGAGTTGTTGGGAAGATATAACTAGATAATTTATGTTATAGTTCTTTATAACTTGAATACACTCTTCTCTTTCATTGAAAAAACTTGTATACATGCAATTTGAATATTCAAATAATCTATTATAAAATATTCAGATATTGAATATTCAATGTTTAACCTGTAGTTCATATTATTTTTGAAATTCTTTAGTTTTGACAGTACATATATCCAAGAGCCACATTTTCTAGTTTGCTTATTTTTGGTTATTAAAAGTTATAAATGCTTTTGACAGAAAAGAAAAATAAAATCATAAAATAATATAAACTAAAAGTAAATGTCTCCTACCCTTCCCCCTTGATTCCTAGCACCAGTCATTGCCCAGATGTAACTATTGTCAATAGTTTTCTATTTTCTCTTCTGTAATACAAATGGTATTATATTGTGTATACTACTTATTACCTTGTATTTCCCCTTTCCCCCATTGTGTGTGGCACCTTAAAATATATATAAAATCTGAACACTTCTAATACTCTTATGCCATCATCCTATTCCAAAACACCATTGTCTCTTGTGAATTACTGCAATTGCCCTCTAATTTGTTTCTCTGCTTCCACTTTTGCCTCATTGTTTATTGTTCCCTAATTTATTCTCTCCTCAGCAGACAGAGTGATCTTTTAGGAACACAAGACAGATGCTGTCACTCTCTTGCTTTTAGCTCCTCTTGCTCAGCGTTAAAGCCAAAGCCTTACCGTAAGCAGCCCAGGAGGCTCTCTCGTACTTGCCTTTCTCCTGCTTTGATGGCATTATCCTAATATCTTTACCATTATCCCCACATTCACTCAGTCAGCCCAGCCTCCTCGCTCTCCTGAAATAGGCCAGGCTTAATTCCTTCAAATGTATGCCCTGCTGTTTTCTCTGCCAAGAGTGCTCTTCCCTCAGATGTGCGCAGAGCTAATTCTCTCATTGCCTTCATTCACATCCCTGCTCAGAGTGCAGATGTCACCTTTTCGCTGGGGACTTGATTAACAGTAACATAAGCCCGGTAGACATTAGCCTGCCTCGCCCATGTTTTGGATCTTCCCCATGTTCTGGCATGGGGTTGGGGGCAGAGGATTTGTATTCCATTCTATCTAAGAGTTAGGTGAGGCCACCTCATTTGCTTTGGTCAATAAAATGTAAACAAGTGACAATTGGAAGCATTTAAGAGTCTGTGTGTGATTCTCCATGCTCTCTCTGTCCTTGCCTTGACACCTGCTGGAGAAACCATCACGAGGACCCCTGAGTGCTCACTACACAGAGCTACATCTCTCCACATGAAAATCATTGGACCATGGTGTAAATGAGATGTACTCACTTCTGTTTTAAACCACAAAGACTTGGGAGTTTGATACCACAGCATAACCTCGTTTACCTTGACTTATACATTGTCACTTTTCTCTCCATTTTCCTTAAACTCTTTATGGTTCTCTAAAGCACTCAGCTACCACCTGACATGTTTATTTATGGTCTATGTTCACCCCTTAGAGGATAGAAACTTTGATTTGTTCATTTCTGTATCTCAGTCCTTAGAAAAGTACTTAGAATATAGTAGATGCTCGATAATTATTTAATGATTGAACAAAAGAACTCTGTAACAATATAGTATGATTATGCTATGTCAGTAGGTATACGCTCCACTTATTTGGTTCTCAGTTGTATGGATGTGTCATAGATGTTATTGATATATACAGATTATTATGGTATTAAGTTATTTCTATATTTTGTTTTTCCATTAAAATATTGTGCAATAGAAATTTTTAATCTGTATTTCCACTAGTGTGCAAAAGTATGTCTTTAGCCTAAATACTGAAAGCATTCAGAATCAAGGTATCAGTTAATTTTTATTTGAAATTTTATACATTTTTTTTGTATATTGCCAAATTGCCCTGTAAAGAGACTGAGGCCTGTAGAGAACATGAGTGTATGAAAGTACAAATAGAAGGTATGAGAATGATTGGCCCAAAGGAAGAAACATCTGGGGTGCTTAGTTTGTCAAGGAGACTTGATTTCAAAAGCTGGGACTAAACTGGAAAATCTGAGGAAAGTGTGTGTGTGTGTGTGTGTGTGTGTGTGTGTGTGTGTGTGAAGGTGCTGATCCTGCTCATGCATATGAATGTGCCTGACAATGTGACCATTCTCTACCTCATTAAAAATACATGCAGACTCTTGTTTGGTTTGTGGTTATGATCAGTATTTGTCAAATGTGGCTCTTTTTGAACATGATTTGCATCGATGCTGACGAGGCCATGCAAAAAGGTCATGCTGAGAAAGGCTGAGCCTTTTAGTCATTCAGAAAGGAGGTTATTGCCCTTGTTGCATAAAAGTCATGATGTACATTCTGTATATCCATTGCAATTTAGAAGATTTAACTGTTTTACTCATTCTAAGAAATAAGAACACCACAATAAGTAATGCAGCAAATAGTAGGTGATTTGCCTAAACCCACACAGGAAGTCACCAGCGTACAGGAATAGAATAAGAAGTTCCTGATTCCTTTTCCTTTACTGATACTACTAAATTATCTGTCAAAATACTTCAAAGTCTTTCTTTCAAAGTCAACTGAAAACTTTTCATAAAAGCCTGAGCTTCTAAAATTTGCTTTCTAAAGAAAGACTATTTAAAAGTGATGCTAGTGGGCTGGGCGTAGTGGCTCATTCCTGTAATCCCAGCACTTTGGGAGGCCGAGGCAGGAGGATGGCTTGAGCCCAGGAGTTTTAGACCAGTCTGGGCAACATAATAAGACCCTGTCTCTACAAAAAATATAAAAAAATTAGCCGGGCATGATAGTGTGCACCTGTAATCCCAGCTACAGGAAGCAAGTTGAGGCAGGAAGATCACTTGAGCTTGGGAATTCGAGGCTGCAGTGATCTGTGATTGTGCCACTATACTCCAGCCCTGTCTTAAAAAAAAAAAAAGTTGCTGGAAAACAAACATTGCAATTTTATGTTGCCAGTGATGCACTTTGCATGTGCTAGCTTCTTCTTACCTCTGTGCTTCTCCCCATTCTGCTTCCTGCCTGACTCTTGGGGCAAGGCAGGGAAGGAGTCAGTTAAAGGGAGGGAGCTGATGTGGTGGTCTTGGGCACCTCTGCATCTACTTACCCATCCCAGTAACAGGATATAAAAGGCGGTAAAAAATTAGTCATTTAATAGATGAGTGAATAAAAAAAAGATACTTTTAAAAACCATGCTGGGAGGGAAGGAGAATGGGGAGTAATTACTTAATAGGTATGAGATTTTTCCTTTGGGGTGATAAAAATATTCCAGAACTAGATATTGCTAAAGTTTGCTTAACATTATGAATGTCCTTAATGCCACTGAATTGTATCTTTTAGAATAATTACAGTGGTAAATTTTATGTTAGGTGTATGTTACTACAATAAAAAATGTTAAAGAAAAAAATTTTAATAAAAAAATGACTTGCTTGTTCCCTCTGTTGAGAAATATAATTTTCTCTGCTAATAGGCATCCTTTTTGAGTATTAGCTATTACTTGAGGCAAATTTGTAAATGAAGACCTTTAAAAATCAGTCAAAATGCACATCTCATTCTTACTCCGAGGCTTTAGGAATACTTAACCATTGATTAGTTATAGCCTGTTCTAGAACTTCATATGAATGGATTCATTCAGCATGTGTTCTTTTGTGTAAGGCTTCTTTCACTCAGCATAATGCTTTTGAGATTCAGTTTATTCAGTCATATTTTTTCAAGACTAAAACGAAACTAATAACAGCAAGTCTTTAATGAATTCCTCCCAGTGCTTAAAAAAATGGCATTACTTAAATCTGTTTCCTCAGAAAAAAATACCAGCAATAAAATCCAGGCCTCATCTGGGGGTAGATAAAATTTTTCTTTAAGAGGCCAAGCACTCAGAGAACATGTATTTGGGACTATTACATAAATCACACTGATGCTGAAAAGTACAAAAACCCATTTCTGTTTTGCTCTGAGCCCTGTGGAATTGCATACAGGAGTTTGTTCTGGAGTCAAAGGTGCAGTGTTCCCTCTGAAGTCAGTGAAAGCTCCTGCTTAGATCAGGCTTGTGAGGGATGGAGCAAAACCAGATACAGGCAGATCCTTACCCCTTTGCCTCATTTAAAAACCATGCACCTGGCTCCAGTGATATGGGTACCAAATCATCTGTTTGGATATTTTATCTTTTCTTACCTAAAGTGTGAAGCATCGTATACTTTAAAAGCAACAGGTAACATTTAACAAAATACTGCAATCCCTGTATTCTAGATGAGATTGCAACCACCATGAGGAAGCCGATGATACTGAATGCTATCGCTAGGCAGTATTATTTCAAGCTTTAATTCAAGTACTTCAAGTTTATTTTAAATGACCTGATGCAAACATATGATTTAGATCTTTAAGTAAGAACTACAGAAGCTCTGCCAGGCTCCATTATTTAGTCTTGAAAGTTCCATTATTTCCAGACATCCCAAAGGAAGAAGCTGCCAAGAAATGGAAGGAACAGAAGGCCCTATCAAAAGGTGTCCTGCCAGGGAGATGACAAGACAGATATAATTTCAACACCATCCTAATTTGCTTTGCTGACCAGAAGGGGAAGATGCCGGCTTTCTCCATCAACAAAATCCTTCACAACTGAGAACTCTATTTTAAATTCTGTCAGCTAAGTTCCCCTCCAATCTCCACGCACGTCTTCATGTTCCAGGTGGAAAACACTAGTTAAATTTTGAAAATGTTTTGTATGAGTTGGAGGTGACTGTAACAAGAAGGTTATTTCAGAAATAAAGCTTATTTCATTTTACCTTTATGGAACTCATTTATAAATTTATTTTTGAAATTAAGTTAATGCCATTAGAGAATTTGGAAAGAGTTCTAAAGTAAACTTGGTCTCTAGGCTGGATATCAAAGTGATTTCTTAAAGAATGTGAGACATCTTTGTTCCTGGACATACTTAAAAGTAGACTAGTTTTTATCTGTCTGGATGTGGGACAACACAGTTTATGGCAGGATGTGTGATTAGATGATTTATTAAAATTTGTTATATTTATTAAATATTTTTATAAATTTATTAAAATGAAATTTTCCACTCAGCAATAAATTGCAAAAATAATTTATAACATATTTTCTGCAACAATAGTAATTAATTTATCAAATTGTAGACTATTATGCCAATTTTTAAAAGTATTTCTTTATTTTCTCTTCTTTCCAGTTGTAGTAGTAAACAGCACATGGGTTGACTTAATTGACCTCTGTTAAATTTGGAGGAAGGTTAAGTTTTAATTAAATCAATATTAGAATTTTACCTATTTACTAAAAAATGGCTACTTATTTTGCATTTTACTTTTTTATCGATACTTTTTACCTCATGAATTTTGAAGTAATTTTCTTAGTAGGACACTAGACTCTGCTAAATTTTCTGCCTCTATTTATTCACTTAATGGATATTTACTGAACATCTACTATGTATCAAGATTTTGGGACAGAACAAATACTGGCCTACTAGAAATTTCATTCTGGAAGTAAGTTTATTATTATTATTTGAAGATATACAGTGACTGGTAATACCTTAGTCAAGCAATATTTGAAAATGCTCCAAGATTCTAAGTTCTTTGAAAACAGCCAACAAAATTGCCCTATACTCAATTGAACCAAAGATGGGACAGATTATGAGCCCCTTTCAGCTGAGAAAATGAGAATTTTAGCACTTAGTAGGCCTCCACCCTTCAGGTTTTCATAATTTGGCAGAATATTGATCAAATATTGTACAGTAACACAGGCTTTACTAGGAAACCACTTTCTCCTTGGTTTCTCCTTTGTTATACTGCTCTAGTCTCACCTATGAAATCAAAATTCCCCTGCCTATTTCTTCAACCCATTCCACTCCTTCTGAATTTTTGGATACACATTTGTACTAGTTATTTGATAAAAGGTTTCATTTTCTGATACTTATAATTACTATTTTATATGTTGTTTGTTTCATCAGATGGCTGTAAACTCCATCTGAGAAGAAACTCAGAAGAAACTTTCTTTCCCCAACACTTACTAGAAATTCAATAAATACTTAAGTGCAATTAAAAGGTGCTTAAAATGACTATTTCCATTGCATCATTGCAAATAAAATTTGAAAAATACAGCAAAGTTATAAGGAAGTGAAAAAATTCACCCATAGTTGACTTCCCCTTTCCTTCTAATATATTCCTTGCATAAGCTTTACTTTTACATGAATGTAATCTCAGTATATACTAAATTTTTAAAGGTTTTTCCCTCTAAGCAGAATGTTAACACTTAAAAGCATTTACATACCTGTAAAAGTCACTTTAATGGCTACTTATTACTCTATTGAGCAAATTTTTCAAAATGTTCACTTACTTCTTAGCTTACTATGTGCTCATAATTTTTGTGTGTTTCAGATGGAAGATTCCTCTGCCCAGTAGTGGCCCTCTTTGTTTTTAATAATTTCTTTTGCATTTAAGTCTATTTTGTTTGATATGTGTATGTAAACATATATATGAACTGTCTTTTAGTTAATAATTGCCAAGCATGTTGTTTTCATGTCTTTACTTCCAACTTTCCTATGACAATGTTTTAGGTTCATCTCTTTGCAGATAGCCTATAACTGGATTTCATAAATTCTGCCTAAAAATATCTTTAACAAATTTATTATATGAGTTTTGATAAATGCACAATACATAATACATATTTATTGTTTATATATTAAGATATATATTTACATTATCATTTTTAAATTTATCAATTAATTTTACAGCTTTTTATTTTGAAACAGTTTTGGTCTTAAAAGAGTTGCAACACTAGTACTCAGATTTCCCGTATACCTTCGTTTAGCTTCCCCAAATATTATTATACCATCTTACATAACCACAGCATAATTACTGAAGTAAGGAAATTAACATTATTATAACATTATTAAGTAATTACACATGTTGTTTAAATTTCACTCATTAACCCACTAATATCCTTTTGCCTTATCCAGGGTCCAATCTAGGATTCCACATTGCATTTATGTGATAGTTTTATCCTCCTCCAATATAAGGCAGTTCTTTAATGTCATTTATGACCTTAACACTTTCAAAGAGTCTGGTCAGTTATTTTTCAGATTGTCTTTCTGCTGAGTTTGTCTGTTGCTTTCTCATAATTAGATTAAAGTTGTGTATTTTTAGTAAGAATATCACGGAAGTGATGTTTTGCATTTTCAATCATCGTGAGGTACATGGTACAAATTTGTCTCATTACTGGTGATTTTTAACTTTAATCATTTGGATAAGGTAAAGTCTCTCAGGCTTATCCACACTAAAATTACCATTTACTGTTTATAATTAATAAGCATCTTGTAAGGAGATACTTTAAGACTATACACATATGCTATCTCAACATATTTTCATTTGCTAAGTTTAACCTCTATTAATAATTTTTGCCTGAAACATTTATTAATGTGTTTGTAAAATGCTGGGTTTTTTATTTCCCTATTCCTCTTACATTTATAAATTGGACTTCTGTAAGGAAAATTTGTTTTTCATTTATTTATTTTTTCAATTTTCTCTTTCAGTATGGACTCATTTATGGATTATAATCTACTGCTATTATTATCTATTTTGTTGCTCAAATTGTCCAAGATTTAGCCTTTGGGAACTCCTCCAAGTTGGCTCACATAATCTTTTAACAAGCCCTGGTCATATTTTGAGCTCTTCCTTTCTTTCTGGCACTATAAGCTTATCCTGTTCTTTCTCTGCTCCAGCCCTAGTATCAGTTAGTTTTCCACGGAGGCTTAGTTCCTTTTATTGGTGAATGGCATTTAAAAACCAAGATCTGGGCCAGGCACGGTGGCTCACGCTTGTAATCTTAGCACTCGGAGAGGGCGAGGCAGGCGGATCCTTTGAGCTCAGGAGTTGGAGACCAGCCTGAGCAAGAGCGAGACCCCGTCTCTACCAAAAAAAAATAGAAGGAAAGTAGTTGGACAACTAAAAATATATAGAAAAAATTAGCCAGACATGGTGGTGCATGCCTGTAGTCCCAGCTACTCAGGAGGCTGAGGCAGGAGGATTGCCTGAGCCCAGGAATTTGAAGTTGCTGTGAGCTAGGCTGATGCCATGGCACTCCAGCCCCGGCAACAAAGTGAGACTCTGTCTCAAAATAAATAAATGAATAAAAACATGAAAGAATAAAAACCAAGATCTGGATGCAAGATATGCTCATTGTTATTGGAATGTCATTGCTTCCAGTTTCTCCCAAAAGACAAAACTACTAAATACACACACATGCACACACCTTCTATACCTATTTCTCTTTGTAAATGTATTTTTAAAAAAACCCGATGAGTTCATACCTCTGATGCCTTTCCTTATTTGTAATTTCTTTTTAATTGTATCTTAATGGGTGTATTAATTACATATTCAAATATATAATGTTTACTGATGTAGCTGAATCAATACCTATCATTTTGTAATTGGTTTTGTATGTTGCATTTGTTCTTTGTCCTCCCCCGCCCCTTTTTTTCTTGTTGTTACTGTCTCTGGTTTTAATTAAGCATTTTATATAATTCCATTTTTTCATCTCATAGCATATCCGTTACACATAAAAAATATATTTTTCAGTGGCTTCTCTAGAGTATACAAATTTTTAACTTATCTAAGTCCAGTTTTAAATTATATTATGGCATTTTTCATATGTAGTATCAGTAGTTCATAATAGAGCATTAATATTTTCTCCCTCCCTTTTCTTGTGACATTGCTACAATTCATCTCGCTTATAAAATCATCTGATGCATCATTACTGTTAAGTTTTAAAAATACAGTTATGATTAATAACAACCAATAACAAGATAAATAACAAATTTTATTTTACCTTTTTTCCCATCCTCATGCTTGTGTGTTATGTAGATCTCAGTTTCTGACATATAATTACCTTTCTACCTGAAGAAATTCTTTTAACATTTTTACATGAAAGGACTGCTATAGATAAATTCCTTTTTTTTCTTAATCTAAGAAAGTTTCATTTCTCCTTCATTATTGAAGGATAATTTTTCTATATATAGAATTCTCAGATAGTAATTGTTTTTTTTTTCCCTTTCAACCCTTGAAATATTTTACACCACTGTCTTCTAACTTCCATGGTTTCTGATGAGAAGTCCGCCGTAATTCTTTCTTGGCCGTTTTGTGTTTACTGAGCCCATTTAAGGCATTCTTCCTTTCTGTTACATAGTTTTGTTTTTTTAAATTTCTACCATTTCCTTTTGATTCTTTTTTATTTTTTATTCTATTTTAGAGTTTTCATTTCTCTGCTTACATTGCTCATCTATTTTTTCTAGATTCTTAAACATATTAATAGTAATTATTTTAAATTTTCTGTCTGATAATTCCAACATCTCTGTCATAGCAGTCTGGTTCTAATGATTGCTTTGCCTTTTGTCATTTCTTACAATTTTTTGCTGAAAGTCAGACACATTGCATTGAATTATAGAAACTAAATAGGCCTTTAGTGTAAGGATTTATATTAATCTGGCTATGGGTGCTACTTTATTTAATGTTTTAAATACATAGTTATAGGTGCCATTGCCTTCATATTCCTCTAAATGTGTGCTTGTTTTCTATTGTTTCTTGTGTTAGGTTTTCCTACGTACTTCTCATAGACTTTCATTCTTCATCTCTTTCAGATGTAATCCACCATTATCATCCCAGATTCCTGTTGGTGTGGTGGTTAAATGTGAGGGAGGAGAAACACACCATAATCTTCTAAATAAATCTATGTTTTTTAGTTGACCTCTGTTTTAGGACTGGCAACTTCACAAATATTTGTCCAGTGGTATAGATTATTTTCCTTCTTGTTCCCTACCCTTTTTCGTGGAAGCAGGCTTCCAGTTCTTGAAACCCCGAACACTATTGGCTATATTCCCTCTAGGTTCCAAGGTAAAACACAAAACATTATGTGGCTGTACTGAGAGGACTGCCCTACCCCTAGCTAAGATAAGGTCCCGGCAGTCTTTTCTTCTGGAGTGCAGGCCTATGTTATGAAAAAGACAATGGGTATAGTTCATAATGATCACTTTTGCCTTTCCCCTCCCAGACACATGAGGACATCCTCCTCAGAGCTTCACTGTGAGAACCTGCTGAGATTACTGGAGGGAAAGCCCATGAAGGTGTGGGGAAACCCTAAGACTGAGAACCCCCAGGAATTTCTTACTCTCAATCTAAGCTACACTCATGCAACTTTTCACAGTTACCATTTAAGCATTCCTATCAGTTTATGGCTCCAGCACCTTTTGTTCCAGGAAAGTAGATAAGACTTGTTACATCTCTCTGCAGGTGCCTATTTCTCCACCTTTCAGGGTGGTGATTTGCCTAGCAGCCTCAGTTCTCTCATGAATTTAAGAAAAGTCATTGATTTTCAGCTTTCCTTGCTTTTTTCATTTGTAAGGATAAGAGTGATGACTTTTAAGATTTTTAGATGTCATAGCTGATAAGGAGATCTGTAAGCAACAATTTGATTTTCTTAGTGTGTGTGTGTGTGTGTGTATGTTAATTATTTTTGTAGTTAGTTATTTTCCACTGTTGGAAACCCACAATGATAGAAAATTCTCTGTATCTTTCAAGAATAGAGTCATGGTCATTTTAAATTTCCACAAGATAAATCACATTTTCACTTTTCCATAGAAAGGAATAATTATCCTCCTCTAACAAAAAATTACCTTCAGACTTTGAGCCATACAAAGTCAAAGATGCTATTAAGAATGTCAGCCCATGAAGTGAAAATTTCAGCTTCCCTCAAAGGCCATTTAAAAAAACCACTACCTCATTATAAGTCAAAAATTGTAGAGCCATCTGGGATATAGAACAACTAATTTATTAAACATTTTATAGAAAATTCATATATTTTGTATTAGAGGGTTGTGGGTTGATTCATCTTGAGTTCGAGTGATTATAATATTTTCTAGACTTTGCCAGCGGTGATTTGTGGTTTAAGAAGAGACATGTTCATAATTTATGCTCTGAAGAAACACAAGAAAAGCCCTTTTTCAAGATGTGCACACATTTTTCTATGACAGCATGCTTCAGAAAGCATTTGCACAATGAACGTTATACAATGGTCTTTTCAGTATGAATAAGACAGTTTGTTAAGAAATAAAAAAAAGTCAAAACCTGCAACAACAAAGTAGACAGAAGGAGATTCAGTGTAAATCTAGTAGAACACAGATTTTTCAATTGATTAATGTTTATAACTTGCCAGTGTAAGGATTCTGTTGGAACAGTATCGAAAGACCTTTGTTTTGGTGTAACCTCCTATATGCTGTGGCTTATTGAAACATACCGCTTTCTGAAGACTTCCTGAATGTCTATGATTTCCCATGATTCTTTTTGGTCTGAGGCTGTTTTCATATAGAATCACAATAAATCTTCTCCAAAATTCATCAGTTTCACACTGAGTCATTTTGCTTTCTTTTGTCATGATGAGGGATGTCGACCAAGCAGAAATGTGATCCACAAGTTGGAATGAATCACAAAAGTTTGCACAAATCTGGATATACAAACCCCTTTATTTCATATAAACCATGAAAATAAAGCAAACTTCAAAAAAAAAAAAACCCAAAATGAATCAATCATATAACTATGATCAAATTTTAGGGAAACTAAATATACATAATTTGCATAAACTTAAATATCAACAAAAGAAGGATATTAAAATATTTTATTTTATTATAATTAAAGGGCAATCCCCAAATCTAGAAAACTTGAGAATACTCGAGATATGGCAAGCTAAACACAAGATTTTCTTCTTTTCTTTTTCTTCATTTCTTATATATATTTCTTCGTTTAGCTGTAGTATAATTCAGCTTCAATGCCTGCCTTGTCTGTATATGTAATGAAACACACAGATTTAAAATTTAAAGAACAATTTGTATATATTACCAAGGAAGGAATTGTTCCCTTTCTTTACCTAATTATGTTAAATTAAAAGTTATATTTTCTTTGAAGTGCAATAAACCAACTTAATTTTTTTTAAGGGCCTGGATTTTGTCTTCATAATATTACTGATTCCAGTACAGCAGAGGTATTGGCTGTGTAGGATCATTTGAAGTTTTCTACATCAATTGAGTTAACTACCCCTTAAATTAGAAGAATCATATTAGTGCCTTCCTGCTTTTAGATGTAGCCTAACATATCAGCTTTATATTAATAAATAACGTGTCTTTTTGTCCCTTGCATTTATAGACCCTATTATGACCCGTGAAATCCAAAAAT
The DNA here is from genome assembly GCA_963574885.1 of Lepilemur ruficaudatus. Lineage (NCBI taxonomy): Eukaryota > Metazoa > Chordata > Mammalia > Primates > Lepilemuridae > Lepilemur > Lepilemur ruficaudatus. The sequence goes on along the minus strand of CAUYRT010043117.1, from coordinate 19,363 downwards.
ACTTTATTTTTTAGTTCAAAATTTAGAAGTATTCATTAATTTCCCCCCGCTATGAGAGATAGAATATTGTTTTGGCAACATCCTAGAAAAGTTGTTTCAATTTTATCACAATTTAGTTGGACTTATGCTTTCTTCCCAGTATGAGTTATTTTGGCTAGTCATAGCATAAATGTCCAAATAAAAAGGGCTTAAATAATGTAGAAGTTTGTTTTTATCTCCTGTGTAAGATGTCCAGAGTGGAGCAGTCCATGCTGCTCTGGAAGTTCAGTGATATTAGGAAATCTGACTCTCTCTTTCATGTTATTATATTCACTTTAACATATAACCTAATTGCCCAATAGGCTACATGAACTCTGGCCACCACATCAAAATTCCAGTCCACAGGAAAGTCAGAAATCATCAGAAAAGTTTACTCTGTCTCTTTAAGGTGACATTCCAGAAATCCCACATAGTACTTCCACTGACATCAGTGTTGTTTAGAAGCTAATTATAAAACCACAAATAGGTACAAGGGGGGTTGGGGAATGTAGTCTTTTACTTCGGTAGCAATCTGTCCAGTTAAAATATTATTAATGAATAAGGGAACTATCCCAGCAACTGTGATGGGTTTTTGATGTTTGAACTTGGGTAGGTTGAAACACAGTCCCAAGTCATTCAACCAAGCACTGATCTAGGTGCAGCTGTGAAAGGATTTTACACATATGACTATGGTCCCTAATCAGTTGACTTTAAGCTAAAAAAAAGAAAGATTATCCTGGGTGGGCCTGACCTAATCAGGTGAGTTTTTTAAAAGAAGATTTAGGCCTCCTCTGAATCTAGAGACTACAAATGGCCTGTGTTCACAGGGTTACAGAATGCTCATGATCTTCTCTTTCTGACTTTTCCTACAGACCTTCAACTTGCCAAGCCAATCTCTACAATTACATAAGCCGTTTTGTTTGGTAATAAATCTCCCCCCCCCACACACACTGATTGAACTCCTATTGATTGGAGTGCAATGGATACAGTAATATTTTGCAATATCCATTCCCAGTGCTTCAATAACTCCCTCAGTTTTCTTCCAACCATCTACCCTACCTAGAGGCGACCATGTGCATTGAGACTGTTATTTTGGCTTCAGAGATTGAGGCATGTCATCAACAGGCAATTTATTGGTTCTAGAACAACCATAGAACCTACTTTCAGCCACTGCCACATGAAAGAGAATTGTTTTATGTTTTTCTGAAGGATGCTCCCAGCAACTCTGAGATAATTTTGGGGGGAACAACATTCTCTCTTGGCTTCAATGAGAATGTGGGAGAATGGAGCCCCAAGATATGGTTAGCATTGGACATAAAGTAAAAGACAGCATAACGGTGAAGCCGACACACAGAAAACAAGGTGGGGAGTCAGACAATTTTATTTTCTAAAGCTGTAGAATTTAAACAGCCTTAACACTCTATATCTCTCAGCACTCTAAGTGAACCAGTAGATTTGGCTTATAACAATAACAAAGTTTGAGTTGATTTTTTGTCACTTGCAATAAAACTTATCCTAACTGATACAGCTGGCAAACAATTTCTTTTATGAATGATTGAAATAAATGGATATCTAATTTTGGCATTGACTTAAGGAATATCTGAGAATTTCTATAGTGTGTCAGACAGTAGTAGACTGCTGTTTTATTTGGCAAGCAGACAAATTTCAATTTAGAGTTAAGTACCAAAACATAGTAATTTGTTGATAATTTTGAACATTGTGTATGATAAATCAGTTAATTAGAAAATTACATAGAGCTCTTACACTTTGCAGTAAAGATCAATATGAATTATATCTATTCCTCTTGATTTTTTTTCTGCTCCTACCAAGAGATTTTTTTTTTCAAAGATAATGACAGTGGTATGTGTTGTGGGTTAACTTGTGTCCTTCCACAGAATATGTTAAAGTCCTAACCCCTGGCACCTGTGAAGGTGACTTTTTTGGGAAACAGGGGCTTTGCAGATTTAATCAAGTTAAGATGAGGTAATTAGGGAGGGCCGTATTCCAATATGACTGATGTCCTTATAAGAAGAGAAAAATATCATGTGAAGACAGAGACACCCAGGGAGAATGCCATGTGATATCAGAGGCAGAGATTGTAGTGAAGGGATGCAGCTGAAGGCCAAGAAATGCCCAGGATTAACAACACCACTCAAAGATGGGGAGGCTAAGAATTATTCTACTCCAACGGTCTCCGAGGGAGCATGACACCTGCTGACACTTTTCAGACTTCTAGCCTCTGGAACTCAGAGAGAATAAATCTCTTCCATTTTAAGCTACCCAGTCTGCAAATTTGCTAAAGCGGCCTTAAGAAATGATTACAATATGGACATTTCTTTTGAAAAAATATAGAAGTGAGGAAGAAAAGAAAAAAAAAAGTGAGGAGAAGGGAAACTGAGTTAACGTTCCAATGGAGATTATCTATCTACCTACCTACCTAGATATAGCATGGGAGATATTTATTAGATATAGATATTTTCCATGAGAAATAAAATGTTGTAGGGCATATAGAAGACGAGGAGGTTATCAACATGCACAGAATTCTTATATTGGGCCAGGCATGGTGTGAAATGCTTTATTTACATGGGTTACTTCATCCAATCCTCACAATATCTTTGTGCTGCAGGTATAATGCCCTTTATTTTATTGATGAGGAAGAGGAGGCTTAGTCAGATTAAGTAACTTGCCCATCATTACACAGATGTGAAGTGGCAGACTTGAATTATTACAGATCTATGTAACTTAAAAGTCCAAGTCTTTTCCTTCACCACAGGAATTAGCAAATTATAGCCCATCATAAGGGTCTAATCTGGCCTGACCCCTGATTTTGAAAATAAAGTTTCACTGGAAGGAAGTATGCCCAGGGCTACTTTGCATTACAAAGGCAGAGTTCAATCGTTGCCACAAAGACCTATGGCCCACAATGTTGAAAATGGTTACTAACTGGCCCTTTACAGAAACAATTTTCTGAACCCTGCTCTAAACTTGTACGAGAAAATCTGTATTTGAGTCTTGACTCTCCTGCCTTCTAAATGATCAAATCTTGAGTAAATTATTTAATGTCTGAGGTTGTTTTCCTCTCTCTAATGTGTAGCTAATACCTCACAGTGGTGTTCTGAGAATCACTTTGTATAATAAATGTCAATATACTCTGTAAACTGTATAGAAATATACAAACCTAGGTAGTTAATACTTAAAAGCAATGCAAACATTACTTAGCTGTTCAGTTCAATACTGAAATAAATTTAAACACTATTTCACAATTTCAGATTTTTTGTCAGTTTATGTCATTGGGTTTGTCTCCTGGGGGTCTGTTTGTTCTGTGATCAAAACAGTAATATTTTTTTTCTTTAAAAGGGCAGAATTTAATCTTTTGTTGTGGGCCACCATGGGAACATTCTTCAGATTCCAAAAGAGAGAGTTTTTCAAATTTAAAGGCTTTACAATCCCTTGATTAAGTCCAACAAACCTAATATATTTCTTTAACTCTGATCTTTAAGTTGGGGTCTTAAAAAATCTAAGGTTCTAAAAATCTGCATCATTTCCTTCAGTGTCTTCTGTTCAGATCCTAAACTTTAATTCTTTTCATCTATTTTGACAGGACATTCCTTTAGGGTTCACATTAAAGGCTCCTGGCTCATAAAAAATGTAAACTTGTTTTGTTAGAAGTCCCTTGATTATTCCTTGTACATGGGGCTCACAGTTTCAGACTCAAAGTCATCACTCAGTATCTATACTTATGCCAGGAATTAAACCTTCTTCCTCCTCTATCCTTTTCCCTCATTGTGTTTCTGATTGATACCTCTTCAATCCCAAACTTAGTGAGGCTACCTGTTTTCTTTTAATGAGACAAATTGTCAATGTGGAATACGGCATGGGACAAATCCGTTAACTGGAAACATTTATAAAAAGCCTTTCTGTTTGAATATAGAAATCCATGTGAATACCATCCATTTCCATGTATTAATTTTTATGCTTTTTCAAATCCAGACTCCAACAATAGCTCTCTCCAATGTGTGTCAGATTTCAGTCTGAAACGTCAGTTCTTGACGTGCTCATTGCTGAAGAATGACCAGATGCACCAAAGTAAGACAAACATGAAAATGAGGTTTATTGAGGAAAGAAAGATAAGATTATGGAGCAAGAGCAGGATATAGGTTTACAGAGCATGATATATATGCTACAAATGATGGATTCATTGTCACAGCAAAGGGTGAGAAAAAGGAAGGGGCCACAAGGGCCTGATTATGGTCTGCATCTTGTTTTATAGTGCCTGGATTGGGACCTCCCTCGTGGTTCAGAGGTCACTATGGAACCACTTCGATTGGACAATTGGGAGCTGCATGACCTGAGTCTTACTGTGCATGTGGGTTCTAGGTCACTTTGCCAACTCTATGGTACCTATGCTGCTTGGCCGTAGGCTAGAAAGTCCTCTGCACTCTTTTGCAACTGGCAGGCCAAGTTCTGATTGGCAGATTCATAGGGTATTCCCTCCTCCCCCAGGTATGGAGAATTAGAGTGGTACAGGACCAAGATGGGGGCCTGGGGCCCACCATTGTCCTTCTTCCCAGGTAGGGCTACTGCACCAAGGCAACAGCATCCACTTTCATCCCTAGAAAACCTGGAATCCCTCGCTATCTACCTAACATGTTGACTACCTACTTTACCTTGCTTAATTACATAATAAAAAAAAATAATACATGCTAAAAAATATCTTTTAGGTAGGAATGTATCTGGGAAGCAGTGGTGTGCTGGAATTTGCTCTACTGGCTCCTGAGAGCCAACTGCTAAATTATCAGAAATTTTGTGAACTGGCTTTTAAAAATAGCCATTAATAAAACAAAAATATAAAAATGTATAGTTAAATTATAATAGAACAAAATATATAACTACTCAAAAATCATCACTTTCTAATTATTTTAAAATACTATGATCTTTTGAGAGAATTTTCATATATTATATCTCTATCTTGGAAGTACTTTGTAAGAGTATGCTACTATGCATCTCTTCCCAGCTCCACGTTCAGTCATGTCGCATTGGTTGCATGAAGTGAGCCATGGTGGGAGCATTTACACAATGGAATAGGCAGATGCTACAAACCAGAGCTTGTTTGTTGTTCCTTGAAGAGTAGATTTTTTTTTTTTACCTTTACTAGTGTATCACTACTGAAAAGTCCTGTAATGTTTTCTTGTTACGCATGTGTTTCCTGTATTCACTATTATTGTACAGAGAAAACATCTTATAAGGAGTTTCTTTGCTAGAAGGATGCCTCCTTATCTATGAGAAATTTTATATGGAAACTTATCCTCACTACAGAATCTGAGCTCCATAAGAGCATAGACTTTGTCTATCTTGTTCACAACTGCATTCTCTGTATTTGAACAGAGCCTGATATGAAGAAATTATTCCATAGTAGTTGTTGAATGCATGGCTACATAATAATATAATAAATAATAACATTATCAATAAGTACTTATAAAACATTTACTATGTACCAGAGACCACATATATCAACTCCATTAAACTTTATAGCAATTCTAAAATGTGGATATAATAATTTCAATATACAGATGAGAAAACTGAGACACAGAGAAACTAAGTATTTTTCCCAATATCACACATGAATAACTATGCAATTATCCGAGAGAAATATACTTCCATAATATTGTAATGAGTAATAGCTGTCTTGTAAAAAATCGTTAGCACATCCTCATGATTTTGTATGATTAAATAAATATCTAAATTCTTTTCAGTGTAGGTTTTGTTCAAATTACTTAAAAACTTTCAGGTTTTTTCCCCCTTTAAGATTACCAATGTAAAAACTATTTTTCTTACTATACTTGAAATGCTATTAATTTATATATTTTGATACTTTTAGAAGTCTTTTAAAATTATATTTCTTGTGATTTGAAACCTTTGATTCTTCTGCCTGATTTCCATTTCATTCTAACTGCCATTTTTTTGTATTCTGGTAACTGTGGTATTTTTTTTTTTTTGCATTTTTTTGCATTCTGGTAACTGTGTTCCCCTCGGTGAATCAATTCTGAGACTTAATTTCTTGTTAGGCATTATCACTGGATTAAATGTTTCAGTCATCAACATCTTTAAGCAAATGGCAAAAGACTCAAAGAGTTATATGTGGAGGGCTACATGTATAAGGATTAGGAATTAGGGATTTTTTTTTTAATGGAAAGTATTCTAAATGGGCAAATTTGTTCTTGGCAACTTTGTGATTTTTAGATCATTCTAAGGTTCATTAGGAGGAATATCACCTGTAAAGAAGACCTAGGCTTTGAGAAAATTGGCCAATCAATTCCAAGTAGTTAGATCTACCCAGTTGCTATGAATATTGCCCCTACCCTTTCAGTGAGTTGAAGACAGTAACTCAGCAGTATCTTCGCAAAGGTTAAAAACTATGTAAATTTTTTTTGATAAGTTAAAAGCTTAATGAAGTGAATTGGATTCAGTGAAAATTTCTTTAAAAGTTTTCAGCAAATGAGCATTTCATAGACACTGTCTCATTTGACAGGTACATCCCCATGAAATGAGATTTTCGCAGTATGAGTTGGGTGGATGTGACAGTTTAAGTAACATGGCATTAAAACTTCTGATTTTTTTTCTTTCCACAAAGACAGTGAAAACAGAAGTTTGTGGAATATGGTGGAAGAAAAAATGGAAGCTTTGTATGCAATTACAAATATTTCTGCTTCCAAATTATCACGTGAAATGATTTACAGGGGGTGAAAGAAAATGAATAAGAATAGAAGATAGAGAAACTTTCCACTTATGTTACATATGTGTAAAAAAGAGAAGTAGCAATTACTCCATATTTGCATGTAAATATTTTTAAAATTATTTTTAATACCAACAAACAAGCAGAAAAACCAAAAAAAAAAAAAAAAACCCACTAACTGCCAAGCAGTCAAAACTGATCTCCCACATAAGTATTTTAATGCCCTTGGTAGTCAGTCATCATTTGGTTCTTCCTCAAACAACACATTTTCAAGGTGATCTGAGCCTGTCTAAATATAGGTTTCAAAAAAAAGACAAATTTCTCTGGAAACTAAGCAAGAAAATAAAAAAGTGATTTTGTACTTATATTTATTTATGAAAGAATTATATGTAATTTTTCATTTATTTTAGATGGTAAACTTTTTGTAAATTAATTACTATAATCTGTACATATTGAAACTCTTTACTGTATTGCATATTTATTCATTAGTATTGATATGTCTTTTCCTGAAGTATATTGATGGAGTGTCATCACTTGCTGGTCTAGAATTTCTCTGAAGATATTAACATGCAAACCTTATAATTCCCCTTTTCATATATCATTCTTAAATGCCTCCTTTGGCTGCTTTTATGCAACAGTGCTTGGAAAAATTGTGCCCCTGTGGTGGATATAGATATATAGATATAGTGAGAGCCTTCATTTCACCTGATGTGCCTTGGCAGGCCCAGCCTCTGGCACACCTCATCATGTCTCTTTTCTGGCCACATTTTTCTGCAGTCTGATTTCATGTGGTCACCTCACAGATTCAAAAGTGAAAAGGCCTCCACTGTACTCCCATTTGCATGTCAGTATCAAAACAGCATGCTCTAGTGAGTTGCTTGATAAAAGGTTGTAGAAAGATGTGGTTCTTAGGCAATTTTCTGTCTCAGAGGAAGGGGTGCAAGGCAGTGCGGCTCCGTCACTATGAAGAGGTTTATCAGAGTTGGGCTAAGAGAGCTCATATGAGCTATTAGGGCTTATGTTTCCAGTTGAGATTCAGAACATTGAAATTAGTAACTCAACAGAAGCAGAAGTTGTCTGAAACTCAAGAGACTAGAAGCAAATTGTGTTAGATTGAAATAAAAAGCGTAAGATACCAAATGAGATTGTAAAGTCAGGGTGATGAAGGTCCTATGTAGGTGACAGGTGACACTGACCATGTTTCAAACTTGTAGTGTAGAATATTTTAGGTCAAGAGAGTTTTCTTGGGGGGCAGAGGGTGTGTGGCAAGAGAGAGAGAGAGAGAGAGAAGAAACTCAAGATGTCTAATAGCTGAGATCTGGTTAACAGATACAGTTTACAGATAAATTCACATGAATTCTATCTCATTTCTCCTAGTTAGAACATTCTATTGCATATTCAGATGTATACCTCTGAATTAAATCTGATATTTTATTTAATGTCTAAACAGAGAGATGATCAGAAATTAAAATATCACATTTTATTAATGATGAAACAATATCAGGAAAATTCATTGGTACTGATAGGCATCTCAGATTCACACTTCTAGGCAGTATACAATTGGTTGGTTTCTCCTATTCTGACCAGTTTTCTGGACTAACATGGTAGTCTATTCTAGTATCCATTACTCTTTTCTTCTGGCAAACTATAAAGACCTTCTGGGGTATATCAATTCTAACTTTATTTTTTTATTTCTTTGTTTCAAGCAATGCCTATTGAGTCTAATGAATTTATTTAATAATATAAAACAGTTTGTTGTAAAAATGTTAGGTAAATTGCAGAAAATGAAGAAATGCTGAAAAACCAGACCCTGGGAAGAAACAAAATCTGTAGCGACTCTAGTGACTCAGTAGCAAAAATGCCTGGGCAATATCTTTAGGGCTCTGCCTTCACTCTTCAATCATCTTCTGTCCCTGTATCTTTTTTACTCAAGAATGAAATTCCCGGGAGAGAGACTGAGATTGAGAGAGAGAGAGAGAGAGAGAGAGAGAGAGAGAGAGAGAGAGATTATCCTGGTTTGAGTGACATTCTGTGGTTCGGGGTCCACTTGATCGTCCTCTGACATCACATGTAGTACAAGGAGAAAAATCACTCCAAAGAACTGCAGAGCACAAAAGGAGAATTGGGAACATTACCTGATATATATTTAAATTCTGTATGTAATTCTTTGTAAATATCTGTATGCTTAAAATTAGGTCAATCAAAAGTGTTTAGCCGAAAAGGGGCAGAGATAGTAGGGGGAAATCTAATGATTCTTTAGGATTCTCTTACCTTTATCAAAATGTATGTATTAAATGTCTGATTGTCAGGAAATACACAGAAGTTAATGAATAGAGTTTTGGGTCCCCCTAGTTAAGTGACAGGGTAGGTAAATTCACAAATGAAGTGCCGTGCCCATTTCTAACCCCCATAATTTTAGAAGCGTGTAATGAAACAGCAGCAGTAGAGAGCGGAGACTAAGTGCAGTGACTTTGGAATCAGAGAGAAGTTGATGTAAATCCTGGCTCTGCTCCTTTCTAGTGAGACACTGAGCAAATCTCTCAACCCCGTTGTGCTTTCATTTCTTCATCTGTAAAACACAGACGCACAATTTTTTCTTTGATGTGATCTTTTAAGTATTAAACGGGATAATAATACTTGGAAGGTGGTCATACTGAAGGATAGATATCATCATTAGTACTTTTAATAGTATGGATCAAAATCATGAGAAGACCAGTGTATTATTTTCCAGGATTGCTGTAACAAAGTGCCACAGACTGAGTGGCTTAAATGATAGAATCATTTAACAGGATTATTTCTATAATGACACTATGTCCAAATAAGGACACATTCTGGAATAGTGGGGGTTAGGACTTCAACATATGAATTTTGTGAATATATAATTCAATCCATAACAACCAGGTTACATTTGAAATGGTTGGAAGGCCTGTGGATATTTAGTCTTGAAGAGAAAATGCTGGAGCATAGAGAAGAAATTTGATAAATGTCTTCAAATGAAATACTGTACAGTACTAACGAGATTAATATAATACAATGGTTAACATACTGCAACCATTCATTAATTGGTCTCTCCCCCGTACCTACTATGTATCAGCTAGTGGTCAGGGCAATGACTATATAGTGTTAAAGACAGAAACCATGGATGCTGGATTAGGCTTGTTTTATGTAGCCCCAGCATTAAAATTCTAGTTCATATGTAGCATTTATGTAGATATGTATTTTTGCCTCATAAGAAGAAACTCTAAAAGGCAAAGCTTAGTAGAAGATGGCTGCCTTTGAGGTAGCAAATCTATTTTATATATTGAAGCACATTTTGGAAGATGAAGTATATGGTATGTGGTTATGGCCATTAAAGAGCCAAAGAAGAAGTAAGGTAACACAGTGAATTTTAGAACCTTTTCCTACTCTAAATTTCATAGGGCTGAGACAAAGGTAACAAGAAAGTTTAAGAGAGCAAGTGTATAATATTTGCTTTAAAGCAAAATGTTCGGAAATCTCTTCTTATTTAAATGGGAAGTCTTTCTGTAATTCCAGGAACTATTTAAATGATAGAAGAGAATCAACTCAGCCAGTATAGTCTCTAGTTTCCAACTCTGAGTTTCAAGAAGATAGCATTGCTGAATGAATAGGAAGTATTCTAATTGACACAACCTTGGTTTAGTTACTTAACAAGACTTGGAAAGGTTGCATAAGGCCCTGGCTCTGGAAATAGCAAATGTCTTCCAAGTGAGGAATATGCTTCTGTGACTCCTAAATGAAGACAAATGTTAAACTTCTTTTCCTCTGAGCCAGTTTTAAGGAGTATTATACCACATAAACTCACATGTCAAAATGAAAACAACCCAAAGACTTAAAATTTCAAATTTTAGAACAGAGTTCAGGGACGCAGATGACATTATACATGAAGCTTCAAGACTTTAAGAAAAAAGTCAATGCAAATCAATATAAAAGAACGCTCATTCATAAATATAGCCTTCAAAGTTTCTCATACTGAAGTTGTAAAATAAGACCACAGGAGGAAACTGTTACGTTTCAAGGTTGTCTTGATTAAAGTTAGTTGGTATGGAAGCTGATGCATAGTTAGGATTTGACTTTTAATAAATGATCATACAACATACATATGCAAATGAAAATTGTCTACAGTAGACTTACATTTATGGTCCTCAAAGGTCATGCCTTCTGGTTTCTAAGAGTTTGTGTAGTTCTTTTGTATATTGGCTTAGGGCTTTGCCAGGTGACTCACTTTGGCCAATGGGACATTAACAAGTATAACGTAAGCAGATACTCAATAAAGTACTTGAATACTGGGGCTTGTTTCTTGGAAGCAGATGATATGATGTACAGAAGCTTGGGCTAGGCTATTACATGGCGAGAGGACTATGTGGAGAGACACCACAGAGGATGAAGGCATGTTGTATGCTCTGGCTACAGCTGAGATCCTAGTTAATTGTAGTCCCAAGTGTGACTTTAGTTAGAAAAGAATCACCCATTTAAATCCAGTCAACTCACAGAATTATGGGGAATAATACATTTTTGTTGTTTGAAGCCACAAGTTTTATTAAATAGATTGATTTGTCATTCAATAATAGAAAACAGAAACACTACCCTTTAGGTTATTTATTTATAACGTTTGTTTTCAGTTAGGTCTTTTTGATAGCTTCAGAAGAAAATTCATTTGACGAGGCAATGGTTAAGTGAAATATCCATTCTTGTGTTATGAGGCCTTCCAAAATCCAAATGGGTAGTTTTTAGCCAAGTTATATGAGCTTAGTCTAAATAGCTCCGTAAGAAGAAAGGATTTTATGAAGAACTATAACATTTTAAAAGCTTCTAGGAGAGCTTTTAGTAGCTTGCAGCAATTTATTAAATGATGTCTTTAGTCATATGTTTTAAACTTCTGTAGGAGCTAATTATATTTGTGCTTATTCTCTATCATGAACCAAATCATTAACAATTTTTCGTCAGTGTAGACCAGAATTTCTTTGAGGAAAAGATATTAAAAAAACTTTTTTTCACTAATTGAAATTGTGACTCATTTGTTGACAGATTATTCCCTTTTTAAAATAATTTTCCTCAGATTTCTTGAAAATTATGATTCATTTATATGAACTACTCTTAAATTAAAAAAGAATACATTAAACTTAATAGAAGTCCTCCATTATCCATTGTAAAAACAAAGATATACCTGTATTTTTAGATTGGTCTGAAAAAAGTATATTTCTGTCTGTGTTTTAAATATGAATAAATGGATGTTATATACAATGGCAGTATAATTATAATTTCAACAGACAAAACCAGAAAATGAAGCTTTTTTAGACTATAGTTATTTATAAATTAAGTAAATAGTTGCTTCCCCTAAAACATGAATGTTAATAGTAAATTTAGTCATGTGGCAACACATATTACAATAAAGTTTAAATTGTCTACGCCTATGTTTAAAGGATTTCAGGAATATATATTCCTTTCAATTATGTAAAGCTTAACAATTTACACAATTTTTTTCTCAGACTTCTTTATTGATCAGTCACTAAGTGCCAAGCACTGGGAAAATTCTGAGGTATCCAACCTAAACTCAACAGACATATTGGCATGGATCTCAGAATATAGCGGGAGAGTGTATCACTATCACATGAAAAGTACCTCACTGGGAGAAATACTGACTGAGAATATTTCAGGATGTCTGCATTTGTTCCAACCTTTGGGGTCATGAAAGGTTCCATGGGGAAACAGTCAAATATGAAAGGCTAGAGATGGGACAAAATGATACATGGAAGACAAGGAGGAGGGCATAATTCAAAATCGTTGGTGTTTGTCTCATGGGGGTGAATAGCCAGCGATAAGAGTAGGCAGATTAGTATAGTCAAGATGAACATTGGCTTTTAAAACCAAATTTAATTTCAATGAATTTAGACACTTTCCCAAGGAAATAGGGAATAATGAGCCACAGAATGGTCTTTTTTTTTTTTTTTTTTTTTTTTAAGAGACAGGGTCTCACTATGTTTCCCTGGAGGGCCTCCAACTCCTGAGCTCAAGTGATCCTCATACCTCAGCCTCCCAGGTAGCTGGGACTAGAGACGTATACCACCGCTCCCAGCCTGAAATATCTCAAAAAGGAAGAAGACATCAGATTGTATTTACAAGTACTATTCTGGGCAAGGATGCTTGCAAAGAGCCCAGTTAGGAAGCTGTTGGGGGAATCCAGACAATAAACAATTGAGGAAGTAACTTGGTGTAACTAACAGCAGGGCACAGAAATAGAATCAACAGCAGCTGGTACTATATTAATTGCAGTGGGTTGGGCAAGAGGAGGTGTCAAGATTATTTTTCCAGGTTTATGGTTTAAGCAGGAGGATTCATACTGTTTCATGTAGTTCAAGTCATAAACCTGAGAAATAGGGATATAACAAAAAAAGTGAATGTTAGAGTAAAATTAATAAATGTCTATTGGTGGAGATTGATTTGTAGGTATTTGTTGAACAGATAAGTAAGACTTCCACTAAAGAGTCACATGGAAAGTGAGGACTGAGAGGAGAGAAAGAGAGAGAGAGGGAGGGAGGCAAAGAGTGCAAGTATGCACACGTGTAGACAACTCTTTTAAAATATTGTCTCTAAAAGGGAGGAAATAAACAAAAGATGGAGGAGGATTTGTGGCCAAGGGAGAGATTAAGGTTAAAGTAATCTGAGCAGAAAAGAAGAAGTTGAAGACAAAGGAGAGAAAATAATTGGGGAAAGGAAGTGTGTTAGGACACAGGGGGAAACACTGATTAGAGCGTATATTATGTCACTTACATCTCTCTTTCTCTAACACACAATAATAACTGTGATGCTATTAATTTATGGATGATGTAACTAAGACTCAAAGTTATATCACTACAAAATGTTCCTTAACTGGTATATCTTAGAGCCAAACTCTAACTGCCAGTCTCCTGACAGCTGAACTCAGAGATCACTCTGCTACAGAGAGTGCGGACAATGATTGTTTAATTAGTGTGTAGCATGTCTTACCAAGCTCTAGCTGACAAGTTAGCTAATCTATTAAAATAATCAGTCACAAGTAATCCCGCAGCTCAACAGTCAGAATTTCATTTTCCTTTTGAATCTAAATTTTTAATAAAATAATGTTCATATGGTCTATACTGGATGGAGGTTGCTTGACTTGTTTGAAGTAAAAAAAACATTAGTGATATGTATAGTAATCATATTTGCATTTCTGGATTCCAGGGGTGTACACTTTCTGCTACCTCTGGTGTTTCACATTGGTCTGGAATGATTCATTATTTAGTTTTGCTCTATGGTTTTAAATTAGGATTCATTTATTTGAACAGTTATGGAAATGAATGGCAGGAAAAATAGAGATATGGAAAAAATTATTTGATCTTATTTTTTTCTATATAGAAGTAACCAAGTTCTTTTATTTAAAGGATTATATTATCAAGGGCAGAAGTTTTATTCTTATATTTAATGTGGATTATTGGATGTTTAGCATTTTTCTTATTTTGGACTCAAGTTGCATAGGATGTGCATTATTCATGGAGAGAAAATGTGGTAGTATGCACACTTGCGTAAACATCATATGTAGGATATTTTAAATTTAGAAATAGTATTTGGCTTTATGCTTCAGGAAACATCCTACTAAATCATATAAGGACTCAAATTTTTGATGGACATTTATCAGTCTACAGTTGGATGCCTGCTGTGACAAGCTATTTTTAGGAACTGAGGATTTGTGAAGATTAAGTTATATTGGTTTTGCTCTATAAAAGGAAAGTCAAATGTAAATGTACTTGTATTGCAACCTACCAGTGTAGGTCTTGGACTTGCCTGAATAGCTTAAAGTTTAAATGCTCTAACTCCTAACAGATGATGTATGAAACCATATATATGGATTATTTTGTTATGAAAATACAGTCACCGTGTTATGTCTATACATGCTGTTGCCAGCATGTTGTCTTTAAATCTTTCCTGAATTTATTCCAATCCAAATTTCTTTCTCACCTCCAAACTTAAACTGCCTTACATTAGATCAATTACTAGTGACTAGATAATGTCATATTTAATTATCATTTCTCAGTCTTCATGTTAATGATCCTATCAGATGCATTTGACATAGTTTATCATAGTTTATCTTGTTCTCTTTCTTCAAACACTTTCTTCACATGGCTTCCAGGGCTCTACTTTCTTGGTACTTCTATATCTCACCTAATTTTCTTTTTCAGTCTTATGCTTTTTAAATATTGGATCCCTGTGGCTTAGTCCTTGGACCTCTTCCATTCTGTATCTATATTCACTTTTTAGGTAATGGCTCCAAATGTTACATCTCTAGTATGGACTGCTCACCTACAATCTACCCTTGTATCTTCATCACTGCTTGACTATCTAATAAGCATCATAAATTAACAAGCCCCAAACCAAACTCTAAATTTCTCTTTATCACCCGCCTGCTCCTCCCCTAATTGGTCCCACCTCAGAATAGAAGAAATCCATTCTTTGGTTACTTGCGTGAAAACCTCAGTCACCCTAGATTCCTTTCTATCACATCTCACATCCAATCTGTTATGATAACTTATCATTTTTGTCTTCAGATACATCCACTGTCAGAGTACATCTCACCTTCCACCGCTCCTTCTCTCATCTAAGTCCCTATCATTCCTTTGTGGGATGATCCCACCTCCTAACTCTGCTTGTTTCCCATCTTTGTTGCTCTATAGACTATTTGTGACATAGTTTCCAGGGTGATTCTTTCAAAACATAAACCAGGTGATATTTTTCCTTTGCCCAAAATTCACCAATGGCTTCCCAAATCACTCTGATGAAAATTTAAAGGATTTCCTATGCTCTTCATGGCTCTGCAAGGTTTGAACCTCTTCTTCCTACCACAGCCCCAATACTTTAATCTCCCATCAGTCTCCTCCTGTTCTACCACTTCCTTCCACCCCACCTAGCTCTATTCCATCCACATCAAACTTCTATATGTTTTATGAACATACCAAGCCTACATTCATGTCATGGCTTTGACACTTGCCATTCCTTCTTTCTTTCTGGGACTTTTCCCGTGTATCAGTATGTCTCACTCTCTGTCTTCTTTCAAGTGCCTGTTTAAATGTCACTTTATCTGAGAGACCATCCCTTCCCTTTCCCTGGTAAATGGTACCCATATTGCCATATATCTACCTTTTTGTATTTATAATCATTTGACACAATATTTGCTGGTTTATTTGTTTGCAAACAGGGACTTTATCTGCTCTATATGCCACAATGGTGCTGTTTTACATAATAGGTTCTCAATAAATATTTGATGAATGTGAATGATTATATATATACTATTGATTCCTGAATTGAGCACATATTTTTCAAAGAGGAACAATCAGCTAAAACAAAACTCTCTAATACCTTCCAGCTATTGTTTCTTCTGTAAATCAGTTTTTTTAGCTATCTGGCCTTGATTTCTGTGTCCAATTCTCAGCTGGAGAAGACAGTACTAGCAGATACTGTGCAGGTTGTGATTCATAGGAATATTAGTATTGAACTATGAACAAAAACAGACTTAACCTCTTGACACTTGGATTATGAGTCATGATATCTGTACAAATCACAGTAAAAGGCTCTGGTCTGCTGACAATTTGTGAATTATAACAGTGATTTGAATTTTATTATTTATAGTACTTTCTTTCCAGGAGTGAAATGTGCCTTTAAGTAATTTGTTCAGTATGATAAAAATATAACCAGTGAAAATTGAGAACCACAGATACTCCAAGATTTACACTTCTTACCCTATAAGTTGAAGAATTTAGCATTGATAATTAACCAAAAAAAAAAAAAAAAAAAACCACGCTGGCAGGCAGTACTGTAGTATTGCAGAGTGACTCGAGCCTTACCTGGTCACTTCAAATCTCAGCTCTTCCAGGTACTAGTTGTGTCAGTTTGGCCTAGTTAACCTTTCGCAAGTTTAGTTTCCTTGCTATAAAATGGAAAGAACAGTAGCATCCACCTCAGAGGGATGCTTGCAAGATTAAGTGAGGCAATGCATGAAAAGCACTTAGGAAAATCCCAGAGAAAGCTCCATAGTTTCTTTTTCTAGCATTATTCTTAGCATTGTATTTACTGATTTCAGTGTCCCTGTATAAAAATATACTTCCTTGGTTGGTCATAGTTTTCCAGTAGACAGAGGGACTGTTACAAATGTGGCTGTTATTCTAAGAACAGAGTATGAGTTATCAGAAAACTGGTGTTATCACCTGCATTTCAGAATTATATGTTTTTCAAGTTCTTTTTAAATTCCAAGAGGAAGTTAAATTTTTGTGCTATATTGCCTCAAAAGTGTGCAAGAGTGTTTTTTCCTCCCATGAAAGGAAGAAATAATTTAAAAAATGATTAAAACTAAACTCAATTTAAAATGTTTTAAGAACCGAGGCTC
Source organism: Lepilemur ruficaudatus (assembly GCA_963574885.1). Lineage (NCBI taxonomy): Eukaryota > Metazoa > Chordata > Mammalia > Primates > Lepilemuridae > Lepilemur > Lepilemur ruficaudatus. The sequence goes on along the minus strand of CAUYRT010043117.1, from coordinate 2,198 downwards.
ATATGTCTTTATATTATAACAAATTTTGCACCTGAAAACTAATGCTACAGAAGTTTGCATCATGTGTTAGTGAGTATTTCTGTAGGAAGGTGTTAATGCTTCCTAAGTAGCATATGGGCCATTAGATCCGATATGTGTAGAGTGACTTGTACAGCGATCTTCTGAAAATTAATCAAGGATTTGTTACAAGAGAAACAGAATTTCTGGAGACACCAGAATCAAAACACCAGCTTGAATATTATAATGGCACTTTGTAGTTGTAAATCACCTTTCTTAAAATGCTTCACACCTATTTTCACACCTAAATAACATTTCTGTAAATTAGAAAAGTGGCAGGCATTGGGCTTCTCTTTAATATGAAAGGAAATACATTTTCTGGGAATAACTACTGTATTTGTCTTCGTACCATCTGAGTCCTTCCTGATTGACCTGTACTTTTTTAATATTTTAAATATATGCATTATTTTACTGGAACTAAGAAGATTGCCAATGGTGGCATTAACTTCAATAAAGGAAATAGCAGATATTGAAAATAACCTGGTTAATCCAGGTCCTATTGTATGTGCTAAAGATAAGGAGCAATTAACACCAAAAAATATTGTTCTATTTAGACAAATAACTACCTTAACCATAAGTAAGAATATTGATAGATACAGAAATCAAATAATATAAGTATTTATTTGTTTATTTATTTACTATGCACCCACTAAGTGTCAGATACTGGTGGGAATGGAAGATACAGGTTGGATTATACTCAATCTCTGCTGACAGTAATATTCTGAGTTTCTGAGTTGCTTTCTTTTTTTGCAAAATGAATGCCTCTTCAGTAATGATTTTACTGGCTTCATTGAGTTTTAATGTAAAATAAAATTATGCCATAACAATAGATGCAAATGGGAGGCAAATACATTCATTGAGTAATTTGTGTTCCTTAACGTTAGTCCTGGCCACTGTTAAGCTTTTGCTGTATAAACGTGTGTCTGTGCAGATCTAGGAAAAAAATGTCTACCATGACTGACTTATCAGTGTGACCTTAGACCTAGAAGTTGCACGAAGAATTGTGACCTTTCTTCCTAAATTGTAAATAATGATGGCAATTGCCATGAGGGTGTGCCCAATGTGAATAACTTGTCAGTGTTTCCTTCCATTCTGCATTTACACCCCATCATGCAATATAACAGTAAAATATTATGCTATTCTTATAGCTGAATACAAATTTTTTTAGAGTTTATGTTATAGGAAATAAAAATAAAACCATTAAACTGTATTCAAATGATATTTTATCATGCAAGCCTACAGAAATCTGTATGTAATAGAAGGAAATTACCCAGATTCTGACATTAAATTTATTTGTGTATGTATTTAATTTCAGAGTTTTATGGGGATACACATGTTTTGGTTACATGATTTGCTTCTTTACAGTTTGAGTCAAAGTTATAAGTGTGCCCTTCACCCAGTCAGTGTGCATTGTGCCCGTTAGGCCAGAATTTACCCATTTCTTTCTCCCCCCTCCCACCTACTTGATTTCCCTTGAGTTTTATTTTTATATGTGCACATAAGTGTTGATCAATTAGTTCCAATTTAGTATTGGGTACATGGGGTGTTGTGGTGTTTGTTTTTCCATTCTTGTGATACTTCACTAAGAAGAATGGTCTTCAGTTCCATCCAGGTTGTTATAAAAGATATTAGATCACCATTTTTTTTTTATGGCTGAGTACTGCTCCATGGTCTACATATACCACATTTTTTAAAAAATTCATTCATGTATTGATGGACACTTGGGTTTTTCCCACATCTTTGCCATTGTGAATTGTGCTGCTATTAACATTTGAGTGCAAGTGTCTTTTTTATAAAATGTCTTTTTTTCCCCTTTGGGTAGATACCTAATAGGGGGATGATTGGATCAAATGGTAGGTCTACTTTTAGTTCTTTGAGGTATATCCAAACTACATTCCATAGAGGTTGTATTAGTTTGTAGTGTCACCAACTGTGTATAAGTGTACCTTTCTCTCCACATCCACACCAGCATCTGTAGTTTTGGGACTTTTTGATAAAATCCATTCTCACTGGAGTTAGGTGATATATCATTGTGGTTTTGATTTGCATTTCCTTGATGATTAGAGATGTTGAGCATTTTTTCATCTGTTTGTTGGCCATTAGTCTATCTTCTTTTGAAAAGTTTCTGTTTGTGTCTTTTG
>CAUYRT010043116.1:0-40495 GCA_963574885.1 Lepilemur ruficaudatus | reverse complement strand
TGGTTAAAAACAACAAAACAAAATGCATGATAATTTCTATATTTGGGTTAAAAACCAAAATTCCTTATTTGCCTTGAAAAAAATAAAAGAGATAAGGAACAGAAAGAAGGGATCATATATAATGAAGAGAAAAATAAAAATTTTTTTTTTTTTTTTTTTTTAGACAGAGTCTCAATCTGCTGCCCGGGCTAGAGTGAGTGCCATGGCGTCAGCCTAGCTCACAGCAACCTCAAACTCCTGGGCTCAAGTGATCCTTCTGCCTCAGCCTCCCAAGTAGCTGGGACTACAGGCATGCGCCACCATGCCCGGCTAATTTTTTCTGTGTATTTTTAGTTGGCCAATTAATTTCTTTCTATTTATAGTAGAGACGAGGTCTCGCTCTTGCTCAGCCTGGTTTCGAACTCCTGACCTTGAGCAATCCACCCGCCTCGGCCTCCCAGAGTGCTAGGATTACAGGCGTGAGCCACCGTGCCCGGCCAAATAAAAAATATTTTAAATGCTTCTCAGTGACAGCCAGATCCTTGATTAGAGGCTTTTTATTTATAATCCTAGAAAAACATTAATAGCAAGCAATTTTTCAATTGGCCTAATCACATTTAATCCTTTGCCATACATCTGAGAATCAAAGCACACAAGGGAGCAAAGAAAAACAAGATTCCAAATGAAAAATATTTCTTTTCCTAACAAATTATAGATACAAATATTAACTCTGTGTTATACTACTAAGTTTGAGAAGTTAGAAAGAAAAGACTATACCTGAGATAATTGGCCCTGGACTTTTGTAAGCTGAGTTGTTGGAATATTTAAAGACTGGCTTCTTGTTACAGTTGCCCCAGAAAGGGATTTTCCATTCACCTTTCTTTCAAGGTGAAAACTTGCTGGTGATCTCTCTTCAAGAAGAACAGCATCCCAAGGATCTTCTACTAGCAAACTTGGAATATTTTTTTCTTCTTCGTGGTCTAATACTTCCACATTGTCCATCTTAGGCTTACTTAGTGGATCCAAGTCTAACCAGTCAAATTTACTGATATCCTCAGAGTTTGGAGATACCTGTAGATTGCTGACTGCAGCTTTTGAATTTGTTATCTCCAAATCAGTCCTTGCTCTCCCATTTTTTAAAAATTCTGATGTACTAGCTATTTTGTCAAATAGTTTTGCCATGTCAGGACTGACTACTGGACGATAGATAGGTAAGCTTCCTTGTGGATGAAAGGGTGTGGTGGGTGTCAAGGGATATGAAAAATATGAAGACTGTCCTGGAAGACTTAAATATATAGGTTCTGTAGATGGAAAAGTAGGCATTCTTGGATTGAAGCCATTCTGGAATGCAGCCTGTTTAGTGTAAGTTGAAGGATAAATAGAAGGCAAAGTATAAGTGGAAGGCCCAGATAATCCAGGTGGCCACTGTCCTCTCTGAATAGTAGGTCTCAGATAGAGCTGTGCTGAAAATGAAGGGCTCAGAACAGGAGTAACTGGCAATACAGGTGTTCTTTTAGTCTCAAAATTGTCATCCAGCAATAGTTTCTCAAGTTCAGCTTGGGTAAGCTTTTCTACATCAATATCTACTGCTCTTTTTTGGGAATCTGATTCAGGAAATACCATGAGATCATAATCCTGTTTGTTATAAACTTGTGCTTTTTGTCTGGTGCTGCTTGACAACTCAAAGCCTCTCTGATTGTCAGTCACTTGTCTACCCTTTTGCAGTTTTGCTAAAGCCTCTGCTTCCATCTGTAATGCTTCTTCTTTGTCCACATCTTTTGTTCTTGCTGGTTCCAGATGTGAAGATGAACATTGTTTAAATCCATTGTTGCTGGATATCTGAGCCATGTCCACTAAAAAGACCAAACCTTTCCCTAAATCTATTTTTCTTGTAGCTTCCAAAATAGCAGACCTATACATAAAAATAAACATAACACTCAATTAGATTTTCTAAACACAAATGTATTTGTTTGCAACTTATCCCATATGATTTAGGATTTGAAGCAACTTACAAAAATACACGATCAATACATAAAACAGTTGGGTGACATCTGGGTGAAGGAACACTTAATACCTTATATACTGCTGGTTAAGGAAGATGTTTAGACATATATGACCTTACCCCACTTCCTGACCTAACAGAAAAGCTGGCACAGTAAATAAACTTAAGAAGCTTTCATTTCAGCTGTCATAATGGCTGTCATTAACCAGTGGCATGTCTGGCAGAATTCTTGGCATGAAATTAACTTAAGTGCTAGTCACTTATATGCAAGAGTTCAGATAGAGTTTACTGTTATGCAAAAAGCTAGTTAAAATGGCTTTGGATCTTTTGATGTTGGTTAAATTGCTCTAAAACACCCAATATCTACTCAAAATAAGGAACTATTTTATCAAAATATAATGTGATAAACTGATTAAAGGTTTATAATCTTCCAGAAATGAGGAAAACGTATAATACAACACAGATTCAAATAATAAGGCAAAAGTGTTAAGGCTATAAGAAGCTGTAATATTTTGCTCAAAGGTTAAATGTGGCTGAATTTGTCACATAGTTTTGATTACACTATTTTTTTCATATCAGAATGGTAATGTGCCAACATTCTAAAAGTTTGAAGGAGGTACATCTCACATATGAGCAGGAAAACCCAATCATCATGTTTATTAACTATAAAAGGATTTAATTATCTGTTTATCTGCAGTTAAGTAATTATATGAAAACTTCTTTTCAAAATCTTTAAAAAATAAATAAATATTTATGAAAAAACTAGAAGGTAGTTTATTTTTAAACCTTCTCATAGATTGGTTTATAAAAATTTATACTCCTCTATTTAAGACAAATGTTTAATTCAGACCAAGATTAACCTGTGAAGCAATAGGACCAGCTGGTCACATTTCCAGCAGGCACATTTCTTGCTTCTTTTTTTTTTTTCTTTTGAGACTGACTCTTGCTCTGTTGCCCGGGCTAGAGTACCATGACGTCAGCCTACCTCACAGCAATCTCAAACTCCTGGGCTCAAGTGATCCTTCTGCCTCAGCCTCCAGAGTAGCTGGGACTACAGGCATGAACCACCATGTCCGGCTAATTTTTTCTATATATTTTTAGCTGTCCAAGTAATTTCTTTCTATTTTTAGTAGAGATGGGGTCTCACTCTTGCTCAGGCTGGTCTCGAACTCCTGAGCTCAGGCGACCCACCCGCCTCGGCCTCCCAGAGTGCTAGGATTACAGACGTGAGCCACTGCACCTGGCCCACATTTCCTGCTTCTAATCAATATGATAGAAAGGTTAAGTGTAGGTTCTGGAGTCACACCACCTTTGTTTAACAAGCTGTATGACCTTGGACAAGTGAAAACTTTTCCATGAGCCTTACTTTCCTAACTTTTATTTTTATTTATTTTATTTTTTCTTCTGCACTCCAGCCTGGGTGACAGAGCAAGACCCTATCTCAAAAAAAAAAAAAAAAAAGACAGAAAGAAAGAAAAAAAGAAAATTTCTCCTAATTCTGGCATCTGGAAGCCTGAGATCAGGTGCCAGCACAGTCAGCTTCTGGTGAGGGCTCTATTCCCAGTTTGCAGATGGCTGCCTTCTTGCCCTGTTCTCACAAGTGGGTGGAGAGAGAGGCTACTTAGGTGTCCTTTTTTTTTTTAAGAGACAGAGTGTTGTAGCTTGCAACTCCTGGGCTCAAGTGATCCTCCTACCTCAGACTCCTGAATAGATGGGACTGCAGGCCACCACCACTTTCCTAACTTTTAAAATGAGAAAGTATCAATCTCCTAAATTTCTAAATTACTATACAGATTAAATGAAATAGTGCTTATCAACTGGGTGGGGTGGCTCACACCTGTAATCCTAGCACTCTAGGGGGCCAAGGCGGAAGGATCACTTGAGGTCAGGAGTTCAAGACCAGCCTGAGCAAGAGTGAGACTCCAGTCTCTACCAAAAATAGAAAAAATTAGCCAGGAGTGGTGGCACATGCCTGTAGTCCTCTCTCTTGAGCCCAGGAGTTTAAGGTTGCAGTGAGTTATGATGATGCCACACACTCTACCCAGGGTAAAAAAACTTAAAAAAGAAAAAGTACTTATCATTGGCCTTCACCATAAGCATTAAATAAAGGGTATTGATTACTTATCTAATCTGGTTTGTGATACACCTAAATACCTACAAAGCAAGAAAGCCCGTTTACATCCCATGGTCTTTTTTTTATGGCAAATACAGTGTTTGTCTACAGTATATGCTTAATAAATGCTTGATGAAAGGAGGCAGGGAAAAATCCAAAGTGAATTAAAATTAATATAACACAAATGAAGATCCTAAATGTTGAGGTAATACTAAAGGAAAAAATGATTAGTGAGGAGAACATGAAGAAAGAGGTATTCAAGGAATGTCCTTGGAATACTTTTGGAGTATTATGTTGTAATTTTTTTCGTACAACTATAGTTTAATTTGAGGCATTTCACTGAAAAGCTATTCCAAGTTTTTCCCTTCTATGGGGCGGTAGACTGCAAAACATAGGCACAATGTACACTTAAAATATGTACACTTGGGAAGGGGTAGGAGAGAATGGGCAAAAATCTACCTAATGGGTACAATGAACACTATCTGAGTGACAGAAAGACTTTTGACCCTGACTCAAGCATTACAAAAACAATCCTTATAACCAAAAACATGTACACTCCCATAATACTTTGAAATAAAAACTAAGTTTTAAAGAAGCAAAAAAAATGTACACTTCATTGCATATAAACTTTATATGAAAAGAAAAAAGTAAATATTGAACTCCTGCTAAATATGCATAAAGTACTTAGAGGAAAGTACTAACATCTATAATTTACTTTGAAACGTATCCAAAAAATAAGATGAATTGATAAATGGCGGGATGATGGATAAATATGTGATTAGGCAAGTATAAAAAAATGTTAAGGCCAGATGCAATGGCTCAGACCTGTAATCCCAACACTTTGAGAGGCCAAGGTGGGAGAATCACTTGAGGCCAGGAGTTTGAGAACAGCCTGGGCAACACAGGGAGACCCCATCTCTACAAAAAATTGAAAAATGTAGGCCAGTCGCGGTGGCTCACGCCTGTAATCCTAGCACTCTGGGAGGCCGAGGCGGGTGGATCGCTCAAGGTCAGGAGTTCGAACCCAGCCTGAGCAAGAACGAGACCCCGTCTCTACTAATAATAGAAACAAATTAATTGGCCAACTAAATATATATAGAAAAAATTAGCGGGGCATGGTGGCACATGCCTGTAGTCCCAGCTACTCGGGAGGCTGAGGCAGAAGGATCGCTTCAGCCCAGGAGTTTGAGGTTGCTGTGAGCTAGGCTGACATCACGGCACTCTAGCCTGGGTAACAGAGTGAGACTCCGTCTCAAAAAAAAAAAAAAACTGAAAAATGTGCCAGGTATAACAGCACATGCCTGTAGTCCCAGCTACTCAGAAGGCTGAGGCTGGAGGTTTACTTGAGCCTAGGAGTTAGAGGCTGCAGTGAACTATGATTGGGCCACTGTACTCCAGCCTAGGTGACACAGTGAGACCCTCTCTCTAAAAAAAAAAAAAAAAAAAGTTAGTAATAGAATCTAGGTGGTAGGTATATGGGTAGTTACTCTGAAATTCTTTCAACTTGGCTGCCATGACTGAAAATTTTCACAATAAAATGTTGGGCAGTGGAGAATGGGCACAAACTCTTCCCATTCGAATATACACCCCCCACTTTGCAATGTATTTTTTTGCTTCTCCCATAAAGCGGTAGGGTCTGTTTCTGTACTCTCTTGATCTGAGCAGGTCTTGTGACTTGCTTTGACCAACAGAATGAAAACAAGTGACAATGTGGGAGCGGAGTTCCAACAGGTCACACAAGGCCTTTATTGCTTCAGCTCTTCTCTTGAAATGTGGCCGCTGCCACATGACTGTTCACTGACGTGAGAGAAAAGCCCTGCCAACAGCCAGCACCAGCCACCAGACTTTTGAGTGAGCCTACCATGTTTGACCATCTATCCACACTCCAGGTGACCACATCTACATGAGTGACCCAAGACTACAGATGAGCTCAAGCCAAATAGCTAACCCATAGAGAATCATTTTGGAATGGCTTATAACATAGCAATAGATAACTGACAAACCTTTTCTTCTTACGTTTAAAAGACAAAAGGAAAGCCACTTAACTATTTAAAGACTAACTTCTACCACCACCACCTTCCTTCATGTCCTCAGAGAATGGGCAGTTCTTTCCCTTCTAAGACTACATCCTCCATATATATCCTTAACCCCACTGAATTTCCCTCTACTTCTTTATTAAGGATTACCTCCTTTGAATTGTTAATTTCTGTTTTACTAGCTTAGGGTACTCTGCCATAAAAATGCTTATGTTTTCTCCATATTGGGGGGGGGAGCGGAATCTTAACATTCCCCTTTAGACTCCAATAGCTTCCATTTTAACATTCTTCTTTCATTGCCAAACTCCTTAAATGAGTGACCAGTAAAGTACTTTCTTTTACAATCTGCCTTGGAAAAGCTCTACTTGTCCTTCAGGGCCCAACTTAAATACTATCTCCTCTCAGAAGCTTTTCCTAAGCAGCTCTTATCAGAATTCATCTCTTTAAATCAATCAAAGATTTTTACCACAGTTTTTTCTTTTTGTTGACTTTTTGCTGTTTGCCCACTCAGCATCTTTGTTTCTGATAGTAGAACCTATCTATAGCTTCCTTTTTGGATATTGCTTATCTCTCTTTTATCTCCTGTAGTTAAAACAGAACTGGACTGTCTCTCTACCCTCCACCTCACCCCCAACCACTCCAAAGGGTCCAAATCTGGCCCTTCAGAGTTAACCCCAGGACTTCTGCTGAAACTGTTTGAAAAGGAGTTGAAGTTGCTAAGCTGATGCAATATGGGAGATGTTGCCTAAAAATGAATCCAAGCCAAAAGAAAGCAGAGCTAAAATAAAATGTAGATAGATTCTGGATATTACATTAAACATCTGGATCCAACCATGCCCAAGGCAAATCTTTTCATTTATATAAGCCAACAGATTCCCCTTTTTGCTTAAGCCAGTTTATAATGAGTTTCTGCCACAACCAAACATATTCCGATTAACACAGAATCTGTGAACCTGTGTTTCTACCCGAATGAATAAAATAAGCCTTTTTTTTTTTTTTGAGACATAGTCTTGCTCTGTTGCCTGGGCTAGAGTGCTATGGCATCAGGCTAGCTCACAGCAACCTCTAACTCCTAGGCGCAAGCAATCCTTCTGTCTCAGCCTCCCGAGTAGCTAGGACTACAGGCATGTGCCACCATGCCAGGCTAATTTTTTCTATATATTTTTAGTTGTCCAGCTAACTTCTTTCTATATTTGGTAGAGATGGGGTCTCACTCTTGCTCAGTCTGGTCTTGAACTCCTGACCTTGAGCGATCCTCCCAAGTTGGCCTCTCAGATCCTCACGCCTAGGATTACAGGCGTGAGTCACCACGCCTGGCCTAAAATAAGCTTCTTAAGTGCAAAGGCCTACTTGTTCATTTCTTTAGTTCTCCAGAACATTTAAAAGCACCTATCATCCAAACTGCAAGGGAGTTTCAGTCTAAGTCCAAGTCCTCGTCACACAAAAATCCAATTATTGAGATGAGGATTGCCAAGGAAGAAAGGAATTTTTGATACAGATATCTTATCAGGAGAACAGGAGAAGCTGCCTCAACTCCCTTTCTCTAAGGCATATCACGTGCCTTGGGGCAGGCCGTTGGTGTATCTCATTACAGGCAGTTGTAGAGGACGGTGAATCTTGGCATTAGAAAGTCTGCCCTGGTGCCTTCAGAATCTAACTCCTTTGTCTTGTAGAAAATTCCAACATTTCAGGCCAGGTATGGTGATCATCATGTCTATAATCCCAGCACTTCGGGAGGTCAGAGAATCACTTGAAGCCAGGAGTCCATCATTTCTAGGAACCAACTCAAAGGGTCAAATAGTTAAGGGAGAGGATTATAAAAAACACATAGGGGTTCATGGAGCTGGTTACACACCCTGCTTAACAAATATGGAACTTAATTTACTGAACATGGATTTCAACAAGAAAGAATAAAGGCTATTGGACAGTCTTAAAGAAGGTATTTCAGTGGCACAACAGTATGGATATACAGCAGGAGAAATAAGTGTAATCACCTTTCATTGAATATCATAATACTATTTTTTCACAAAATCAGATAGATTAAAAGAAAACAGCATTTTACAAAGAGATAAAGGCACTTAACTATAATTCATCTTCCAATGCCAATTTGTTATTTAAGAATTCTCCTGGTTACCATATTTGGTAATGAACAATACATTTGTTCTGAAAGGGTAATGTGGATTTTCAAAATAAGTTTTTGATAGTTTATTCATTGGAGAACATACTTTTGTCTAAATATTTCAAATGAATGTTAACTCTCATTTTCTGACAGAGGTATAAAATTAATAGTTTGAAATATATTTTAAGTGTGGGATTTTTTTCACATCACTGATTTATTTGCTTGCTCTGTTTCTAGTACCAACACCCAAAGTAGTATAATGCAAAAGTAAATTCAACTCTAAGTAGTCATTAAATGAGTTGTCTGCTAGCAACTAAGTTATCATGTTTTCATTTTCTAAGAGGTTATCATGCATGTATACTCAATTGGTAACAAAAGGATTTAACAGATTATCCAAAAGTAACCCTGTGCTTCAGCTATTTTTCTGAGGCTGCTGCACTGACATGCTCCATTAATTTTTTAAAAATAAAACTTCATTTCATGACAAACATTTAGCAGGAAATCATTTCCTACATGCTAATTCGAAATGAAAACTTCAATGCTAATGCTCCCCTAATGCAAGCCGGAAAAAACAATATAACTAGTATTTGAATGAGGACTGTATATTATCTGCCAAAATTTTCCCAACATGAAGTAACTCAGTGAAGATCACATGGCTACAGCTACTTTAAAATTCTTCAAAAGAGGGCAATTAAACTATTCAGTTAAACTTTTGGATGCTATTTGCATACTCAAAAACAGAAGAATTATTTTAAAAGCTCTTGGCTTCTTCTGTGGTAGACATTCATTTACAATTTAAATTTAAAAAAATAAGTCAGTCCTGCTACCCATCTAAATGCTTTCTGATCTAGAAAATTCAACAAGACACCTAAGAAAATGGAGAAACAATTATTTCAGTTCATCAATACAGATATTCCTCCTCTAAAATGAAAATGAACCTCAAAGAAAAATAAGGGTACCTCATGGAACTGAGTACTATACCACCATTAAAAATAATCTTAAGACTACAGTAGCCATGGAACATGTTTGCCAAAACTGTAGCAAATATAGATACTATATGCTAAACATTGCTTCAAGTAACGTATTAACTAATTTAATCAGCAAAAATTTTTATAAAGTAGCTACCATTATTATCCCTAGTTTACAAATGAAAAGATTTAAGCACACAAGTTATGTAATCTGCCCATCCACACAGCAGCTAGCAAGTGGCAGAATCAGGGTTCAAATCTAGGGAGTGCTAATTTACCACAATATATTTTTAAGTTATTTAGAATCAGTGTTATTTAGAAATTAATTTATCCATTATAAATAACAACTTTCTTCCTCAATAGTAAAGTTATTTCTTTCTGCATCAATACATGTTACTCTTTTAATTCTATCATGAAGTAGTTAATACTGCTATTTACTTATAACATGTACCAAATTAGTTAATTTATCACCACCAGATGACTAGCAAATTTGTAATTTCACTGAGGGCAAGAATTCTTTACTTTATTCATCCTCTACACCATTTCCTTTTTATCAAAGAGAAGCTCAAATTCTGAAACAAAAAAACCAGCTAAAAGAGCTCACTTATTAATAATTCAACCTTTACTTAAAAATCACATGGTTGAGTTTAAAATAAACAAGTGGGGAGGAGGAGGTGAAGATTATCTTGAAAACTAGGAGGGAGATAACAATGGAAAACTAAAAATAGGAGGTGCCTCAACTGTGTTAAAAGAAAAAACCTCAATAGACGAGAAGATAATATTCTCCTATCTTCACAGATTCATGTAGGAGGAAAAAACTCATGAAACAAAAGAAACCTAGTCCTGTGGTACTAGGAACTATATAAATTTGTCACAACGATGAAATGGAAGAATTTCCAGGTATTGGGTAGGATCAGGTTGGGGCAACACATCTAATAGAAACAGAATGCACATCCCACGTAATTTAAAATTTTCTACAGCTACATTAATGAAAAGAAACAGATAAAAATTAACATATTTTATTTAATCTAATATAACCATTTCCCATCTTTAGACTATCCTCAACACAGTAGACAGAGTGATCTTGAAAAACCTATATCTTATTACTCCTCTGCTCACAACTTTGAATAGCTCCTATCTCATTCAGAGAAAAGGTAAAATCTTTACAGTGGTCCACCAGGCACTCTAAAATTTGCCCTCATTACTTCTCTCCTATAACTTCTCTCTGTTCCTATCACAATGGCCTCTGTGTTATGCCTCAAGGACATTATGCTCCCAACTCAAGGCCTTAGCTCTTCTATTCCCTCTGACTGGACGGTTCTTCCTCTGAATAGCTTACTCCCTTGCCTCCTTCAAATCTTCATTGCAAAGGTGACATTTGAGTAAAGTCCTCCCTGATGACCTAATTAAATTAATTTCTCCAACTCCACTACCAATTACTTTACTTTTCTCCTTAGCATTTTGGTATACCAGCCAGTACACTATATATTTACAAATTTATTTTATAATCTATATTTCCCCTCTAGACTAAATTTCATGAAGTGGAGATTTATCTGTTTGATTCATTGCTGTAGCCCAGCACTCTAGTCTTGGAATAAGAAAGTTTTCATTCAAATATTTGTTAAATAAATGAAATGAAATTTAATATGGACCAGATTAGGAAGCAATTCTTCACTGTAGGGTTCCTTCAATAGTCTATTAGATATTTAAGAGTACATGAAAATATCACACTCAAAATGAATATTTTAACATAGAAGATTACAATAAATAGATTTTTAAGCCACTTTTGTTGTATTTATTTTCATTTAAAGTATTTGGAAGCCATCTTAAATGAACCAAATAATAAGCCAACAATTTATTTCTCTGAGGGAAGAAAATTATGTGTATGCATTCTCAGAAGTGTTCTTCAGAGCCCCATAGTTCTTTTCAGTCAGACCAAAACACATTACTATTTTGAAGTACTTGTTAAGAAATACAGTACACGTCTAGTTGAGGAATTAGAAATACTGGCCTTGGGCTCAAAAAGCAATTTGGCTAGAGATAAATCTTTAGGGGTTATCTATGTACATACAGCCGAACACCTAAAGTCATGGAAGTAGTTAAGATTGCTCTGGGAGAATGCGTAGAGTGAAGATAAAAAAGAGAAAAGGAAATCATGAGAGTCACTAATATTTAAGCAGGAAACAGAAGGTCAGAGGGAAATATAACAGGTGTGAGGGCTGTTATCAGAGAAATACAGGGAATAGAGTATCTTAAGAAGGAAATCGTTAAACATTTTCATAAACTAAAGAGAGATGACATAGGATGAGGACTAGAAAAAACACACTAGATCTAAGAGCTCATTAGTGATTTTTAAATAGTTGCGATATAATTCACTTACAAAATTCACCTTTTTAAAGTACACAATTCAGTTGATTTTAGTATATTCAAAATTCCAAATTTCAGAATACTTTCACCACCCCAAAAGAAACCTGTACCCATTAGCAGTCACTCCTTATTTCCCCTCCCCTTCATTAGTGATTTTTAAAGAAGAGGGTTTTGGAAAGTGTGGAAAACTAAAGAAAAGTAAGGAACAAAAAGTAACAAGGGCATATTATTCTTTCAATTCTTCAACAGTAAAGGGAACTAGGAGAGATAGCTAAATAAGAGGAGGCGATATCACAAATGGCTGTTTAAAATGGGAAAGGCCTTCAATGAGTGGCAGACTGAAGGGAAGGGTTGAGGGAAAAAGATTGAGAGGCACAGAGAAAGAAGATACATAGGAGCTCAGATACTACAGTTGAATAGGATACAATCAGAAGCACAGATACAATCAGAAGCACTTGGAAAGGAAGAGACACTTCAGGAGATTGAGGAAAGTAAGGAATTACAAAGTCAGTAACTATTAATAAAACTGGAGGACTACGGAAAGTCAGTGGAAGGAAGCAGACTTACTTTTCACTATCTAAACTTGGTACAGTTTTAAATTTTTCATCATTTGCATGCTTTACTATTTCAAAATAAAGATGACAAAAGATGTAATAGAAGAATTTTTGCTTATTAGGATATACAATGTGGCAAGAGACTGTCACCCCAAAAACAAAAAACAAGCAAAATAAGCTAAAAAAAAAAAAATAGTTTTAAGACATATCAGAGAGCAAAGGTCACTAAAAACCTTAATGAATTAAATTCCAGAAACCAATAAGCCCTTCATAGGAGAGAGAAGCCCACCGCTACTCTTACCCTTGGTACAGCAGCAGCAGGAGGAAATGTACTGCAGAGAGAAGAAACAAGCCAGACATTTAACAAAAAAAATTTTTTTTTTTGGAGACAGAGTCTCGCTCTGTTGCCCAGGCTAGAGTGCCGTGGCGACAGCCTAGCTCACAGCAACCTCAAACTCTGGGGCTTAAGCAATCCTTCTGCCTCAGCCTTCTGAGTAGCTGGGACTATAGGCATGTGCCGCCATGCCCAGCTAATTGTTTCCATATATTTTTAGTTGTCCAGTTAATTTCTTTCTATTTTTAGTAGAGAAGGTGTCTCCCTCTTGCTCAGGCTGGTCTCGAACTCCTGACCTCTAGCTATCCTCCCGCCTCGGCCTCCCAGAGTGCTAGGATTATAGGCGTGAGCCACCGCGCCCGGCCTTAACAAAAATTTTAATGCCACATGTATGCTAGCATGACAGATTAAAATTCTCAAGAGTGGTGAGCTGAGTGTTTTAAAGTGCTGAAATAAGAATTATAAGGAGACCCAGGCTTGGAACAAGTCTGTACCCACCAACTCTCCCAGAAGTCTTTGTTAAGTGCATAGGTAGCACATTGAAAGATGGAGACAGGTCAGAAGGGCTGAAAGTATGTGGATCTCCCCAAAGTACAAGGCTATCATCCTCCAAAGGAGGGTTGGCAGATGAACAAAGAAGAAATTCATCTGAGGCACTCCAAGCTTTCAGCTACCAAAGGCTGTGAATGAGGCAGGAGAGCTGAGAAAAAGCTCTCCAAGGCATTCCAGACCTTCACAGAATGTAAAACACCTGGCCTCCAGCAGCAAGGCAGAGATCTCTTGAAACACAGAAAGGCAGGAAGTGGGCCTAAAGAACAAAGATAACCTTCCAGGAACCAAAAAAACTGGCAGCTAGGCTGGCAAAACAGAGCTCTGGAATCACGTCAGTGCTCAGATCCCAAATCTTGCTGAAGAGGAAGTCATAATTCTATACCGAAGTATTTGAACCCAGTGGTAAAAATAAACTAAAGCTACAACGAAGTACAGACTCATCTCACTTAGAAATCAGATTTACTCAATTTAGTACTATGACAGAATAAAGGAAATTTTGGAGGCAAATATGAAGTAAATAAGTAAACTTAGGGTTTTACTGTTGCTTTATACAAGTTGTCTGGCATACAATCAAAGATTATGAGGCACACAAGGAAGAAAATGCCATCAATGATCAAGGAAACAGTCAAAATAAGCAGATTCAGAGATGGCCCAAATGTTGAAATGATTAAACAGTAACTTTAAAATAATTACGATAAAAATACTAAATGATCTAGTAGAAATGGTGGACAACATGAAGAGGTAGAGAATTTCAGCAGTGATGAAAACTATAAAAAAGAATCAAAAAGAAATACTAGAAAAGAAAAATATATCACAAATGAAGAATTAATTAGATGGACTTAACACAAGAAGAGAGGACTGGCAAGCCTGAAGGCAGAGCAACAGAAAATATTCAGACTGAAATAGAAAAGAAAAGGAGGGGAGGGGATACAACAGCATGACTGAATTCTATGGGACAATTTAAAATGGTCTAACAGAATGTGTAATTGGAGTCCAAGGAGAGGAGACAGAATGTGACAGAAGACATATTTGAAGAGGAAATGGCCAAGAACTTTCCATAAGTGAAGAAAGATATACCAACCAAACAAATCTAAGAAGCTCAGTGAAGCTCAAACAGGACAAAAATATAACAGAAAAAGAACCTAATAAGGTTAAGAGTAATGTGAATCAAATGACTACCTGAAATAAATGGCTTTGGTTCTTATTAATATTTGTGGAGTTAGGGTGCAATCAATCAGTAATCTAGAGCAGTGGTCGCCAACCCCCAGGCCACGGACCAGTACTGCTCCATGGCCTGTTAGGAACCAGGCCACACAGCAGGAGGTGAGCCAGCGAATCTTCATCTGTATTTACAGCTGCTCCACATCACTAACATTCCCCCCACCTTCCACCCCGAGGACCACGAAACTGGTCCTTGCTGCCAAAAAGGTTGAGGACCACTGATCTACAGAGTCTGTTCCTAAAGAAACCAGAGACATTAAGTTTGAATTTTACAGTCTGTGTAGTAAAGAATTTTGCCTTGCCCAAAGAGAGGTCTTGTCTTTGTTTTCCACTTCTAGGGGATAATCTACGTCACACCTGATAGAAATGTCTTTAAGTTGGGGCTGGCCAGCCAGAAAGACCAACCATATGATTTAGGGGAGACTTTGGGTCATCCAGTATCAGTCTGAAGCCAACCTAGAGGTTGAGTTCAAATATGTGGGCAATTCATCAATCATGCCTGTGTCATGAAACCCCAATTAAAAAATCAGGACACAAACTCAGGTGAACTTCCCTGGCTGGCAATACTCCACGCATGTTGTCATACACTGATACTAGAAGAGTAATGCATTCTGACTCCATGGGGAGAGAACACCAGAAGCTCCAGGTTTGAAACTCTCCCAGACTTGCTTCATTCTATGCACTGCTTTCCTTGATTTTAATCTGTATCTTTTCCCTGTAATAAACTGTAACCGTGAATGTAATAGCTCTCAGTGAGTTCTACGCATACTTTTAGCAAGTTATCAAATCTTTGGGAGTCCCTTGACTCCAAACTTGCAGCTGGTGTCAGAGTTGACTGTGGTCTTACAGAAGACTGTGCCCTCAAACTGAGCAGATCTCCACAAAAGTTTTAGGTTCAGTTAATGATGAAATATAATCAAAAATCCAGGCTTAACAGAAACGTATGGGTCCATCTATTTGGTTAACCACATATTTACAGAGGATACTCTTGCTCTTCAGGGAATATTGCTGACATAGTAAAGCTATATTCTCTACGCTAAATCCAACCTCATGAATCACTCTAAATCAGAACAATCATAAACTTTAACAAGCTGGATAAGCTACACTACTATACTCATCTCCACCTCATATTTTATACAACCCTCTTAGCATATGAAAAAATAATTGCTTCCAGTCCATCCACTATAAAGAACCCCCACAAAACAACTGCCATTGAAAGACAAAGTTATTTATTAAACTATTTACAGCAAATATACTGTTTGACTAAACATCCAGGCAACTATTATCTAATAACGGTTTTAATAGTTCTTTGCTATGGTTTGAATGTCCCTTCTAAAATCACGTTGAAATTTAATTACCATTGTGATGGTATTAAGAGGTGGAACCTGGCCAAGAGCAATGGCTCACACCTATAATCCTAGCACTTTGGGAGGCTGAAGTGGGAGGATGGCTTAAGGCCAGGAATTTGAAATCAGCCTAAGCAACACAGCAAGACCGTCTCCACAAAAAATAGAAAAATTAGCCAGGCAAGGTGGTGTGTACCTATAGTCCCAGCTACTGGGGAAGCTGAGACAGGAGGATTGCTTGAGCCCAAAAGTTTGAGGTTGCAGTGAGCTATGATGATGCCACTGCCCCCAAAAAAGAGGTGGCATCTTTAAGAGGTGATTAGGTCATGAAGGCTTTGCCCTCATGAACAGATTAATGCCAGTATCGTGGGAGTGGGTTAGTTATTGGCAAAATGCGCCAATAGAAAAGGAGAATTGAGTTCTTGCCCTAGCTCTATTATTAATTACCTATTCAACATGGATTAGGCACTTTATCTTTCTGGACATCAATTTCTCAAGTAAATAAAGTGGTTAGACAGTGGATAATAAGATCCATTCCAATTGCTAGATTTTTATAATATTAAATTTGACTTACAAAAATGTAATCCTTTTTTCCAAATTCAGATATGTTAAATATGCAGTTATATTTCTAGGTTAAGGGTGTGATACAATGAAACTTCCTCATTTGAACCTAACATACTTTTTTACTCTGTGGATCTCCAGTGAAATGTTTTTTGATAAAAATTAAAAGCAAGTTAAGGCCAGGCACAGTGGCTCACGCCTATAATCCTAGCACTCTGGGAAGCCAAGGCAGGTGCATCGCTCAAGGTCAGGAGTTCAAAACCAGCCTGAGCAAGAGTGAGACCCCGTCTCTACTAAAAATAGAAAGAAATTAGCTAGACAACTAAAAATATATATAGAAAAAATTAGCTGGGCATGGTGGCACATTCCTGTAGTCCCAGCTACTCAGGAGGCTGAGGAAGAAGGATCACTTGAGCCCAGGAATCTGCGGTTGCTGTGAGCTAGGCTGACGCCAGGGCACTCTAGCCCAGGTAACAAAGTGAGACTCTGTCTCAAAAAAAAAAAAAAAAAAGTTCTTACCACTAGCCTATAAATTCTTTACTGGCAGATGTCTATTTATTCTCATCTTTTACTTCACCTCTATCTTGTCCCCACCATTTCAAGTAAGCCTTGTAAATTCTTCCTTAAGCCTATACTTTATGTTCCCTTAGCTAAGTTTTCCCCCAAGTTTTTCCCTGTGTATTGAAATATCATTGTCCTTGACACTTCATCACCTTCTTCTTCCTTTAGTAACAGTTTAAGGTCTAAAGTCTTTAATAAAAAATAAAAATCTTGCCTAATTAACTTTATCTATTTTCAGTGTAACTATATTATCCCTTACATCTTTTCTTTCCCATTAACAATTTTTAAAAATAACTAAAGTAGGCTGGGCATGGTGGCTCACGCCTGTAATCCTAGCACTCTGGGAGGCCTAGGCAGGTGGATCGCTCAAGGTCAGGAGTTTGAAACCAGCCTGAACAAGAGCGAGAACCCCGTCTGTACTAAAAAAATAGAAAGAAATTAGCTAGACAACTAAAAACATATAGAAAAAAATCAGCCGGGCATGGTGGCGCAGGCCTGTAGTTCCAGCTACTTGGGAGGCTGAGGCAGTAGGATTGCTTGAGCCCAGGAGTTTGAGGTTGCTGTGAGCTAGGCTGACGCCATGGCACTCTAGCCCGGGCAACAGGGTGAGACTCTGTCTCAAAAAATAAAGTACTTTTTGCTATATGAATTGTAGCAGGTCTCTCCTAGTTGGAATATAATCTTCCTAAAGGCAGGAAGTACCCATTCTTTAATATATACTCCAAAAATCTGGTATTTATTATATATCTAAGTACTCAAATACCATATGAAGAGATGCAATGAAAAGAACACTGGGCCCACCATTATGAGACTTGGTTCAAGCAATGCTTCTACCTTATTATGGTAAACAAGTCACGGCTGGGTGTGGTGGCTCACACCTATAATCCCAGCACTTTGGGGGGCCAAAGCAAGAGGATCACTTGCGGCCAGGAGTTCAAGACCTGCCTGGGCAACATAGTAAGATCCCCTCCATTCCTTAAAAAAAAAATTTTTTTTCCATTACCTGGACATGTTGGTACACACATATAGTCCTACCTACTCAGGAGGCTGAGGCGGGACCATCAGTTAAGCCCAGGAGTTCAAGGTTACAGTGAGCTAAGATCGTGCCACCGCATTCCAGCCTGGACAATATCTTTAGGCCTCATGAAAATGAGAATACTTGCTATATTTGCTTTATAGGTAATAAGGTCTTGGAAGAAAAAAAAGCATTAGCTAAGCTAATAATAGCTAATAATATTTTGTAATAATCAATACGAATATAAGGATATTTATTGTTAGTCATAGTCATTAAAACAGAATCTTGTCTAAAATAAGCCCCTAGTTTTAACTAAACTCAATGCATAGCAAATTAATCAAGACTGTAATAATTTAACTGTTGCACTGTAAGATTAACAGAGAGCTTTATGTTTAACAGTAAGGATATTAATTATATAGTGTCTTAATGTATTCTCAAGGTTAAAAGATAAATACTTGCTGCTAAGCCAATAATAACTGCCTTCAAATCTATTAAAAGTGTTTAAAAATCCTATTTGTTTTTATACCCAAATAGATAAATCTAAATTTTTTTTTTTTTTTTTTTTTTTTGAGACAGAGTCTCACTTTGTTGCCCGGGCTAGAGTGCCGTGGCATTAGTCTAGCTCACAGCAACCTCAAACTCCTGGGCTCAAGCAATCCTTCTGCCTCAGCCTCCCAAGTAGCTGGGACTACAGACATGCGCCACCATGCCCGGCTGATTTTTTTTTTCTATATATACTTAGTTGGCCAATTAATTTCCTTCTATTATTAGTAGAGACGGGGTCTCGCTCTTGCTCAGGCTGGTTTCGAACTCCTGACCTTGAGCAATCCACCCTCCTCGGCCTCCCAGAGTGCTAGGATTACAGGCATGAGCCACCGCGCCCAGCCCTGATAAATCTAAAATTTTAAGAAATCCAAAAAGGAGTTTAAAATTCTATAAATCTCCTTCTAACCACCTCAAATGTCTATGTGTACTCTCTCGTGTTTTAAATCCATCACGTTAGAAATAATAGATTGCAAAGAAAAGGAAGAATACAAAGTGTACCATCAATGCACAAAATAAAGATATCAAAAACATGACTCAACCACAGAGGCAGGGAAAACAAAGAAGTTTCTCCTATTCCCAGCCATAATCATACGAACAACCTGTAGGGTACCTACAGTAATATTTGCAAGCATGAACATAATTCCCACAAAAAAAACGTCATGCGAGTACCATCAAAATAACCAGAAATTGTAAATTACCATTAATACACTTCTCATAGGAGTTGCTTTTCATTTTTAAGCAGGAACGCAAGACAAAATAACAGAATTTTCATACTCTAGATCTACACTGTTAAATATGGTAGCTACTGACTACATGGAGCTACTGAGTGCTTGAAATATGGCTGTTCTGAATTGAGATGTGTCACGTGTAAAATACACACCAGATTTCAAAGACTTAGGGAAAAAAAATAATGTAAAGTCTCTTACATATGTGACTACTATTTGTGACTCACATATTTCTACAAGACAGCACTGCTTTAGATGTAGTCAAATGCTGAATAAGAAAATGAATGAGAGGTATTAAGCAGCTTGCCATTTCAATGCTTGGTAGAAGCAGAGCAGGACCTAGAATCTGATCACTTTTATCCATCCCACCCTCATTAATAGAAGGAATTCACCCTTCAAAACTCAATTTGAGCATCATCATCCTTATCAGACTCACTCATTCCCTTTCCATCTCCCAGCCCACATCCTTTTTAGCACTTTGGATCTACTACTGTTATAATTTGTATGTTTGTCTTCCAGATGAACTATAGCAGAGATCCCCAATCTTTTTGGCACCCAGTGCTGGTATCACCACCTCAGATCATCAGGCATTAGATTCTCATAAGGAGTGCACAACCTAGATCCCTCACATGAGCAGTTTACAGTAGGGTTCAGGCTCCTATGAGAATCTAATGCAGCTGCTCATCTGACAGGAGGCAGAGCTCATGCAATGATGCCAGCAATGGGGAGCAGGTGTAAACACAGATGAAGCTTCAGTCTGCTGCTCACCTCCTGCAGTGCAGCGGGGTTCCAACAGGCCACAGACCAGTACTGGCCCAGGGGACCACAGGACTATAGAACTTCTTGAGGTCAAGCACGGTCTAATTCATTTTTCTATCCCTGGA
Organism: Lepilemur ruficaudatus; assembly: GCA_963574885.1. Taxonomy (NCBI): domain Eukaryota; kingdom Metazoa; phylum Chordata; class Mammalia; order Primates; family Lepilemuridae; genus Lepilemur; species Lepilemur ruficaudatus. The sequence continues at coordinate 20,612 of CAUYRT010043116.1, read as the reverse complement.
ACCCCTGCAGTGCTAGGCACCCTTGCAGGCCCTCTGGAACTTTCAGATGGTTAATTTTTAGCCCTACTCATGTATTCATATCAAATCACCTACAATGTGAATGCACTACACTAAAACATTCATCTTTAACATTTACTGCCTTAAGCTCTTTTTGGAATATGGTAAATTAATAAAATGGATATTATATTGTCAAAGCAAGCAAATGACTATTTATATTGTCAAAGCAAGACAAGTTACAAAGCATTTTTAAAAAGTGTTCTACACTACTGCTGCTCTGAAAGTCTGGTATGATGCTCTGATAAGAGTTCTGAGCTCTTGGGAAATTCAACACTCTTTAGGCATAAATTCACTTACTGAATGTGCTTACTAAGTGCAAAACTTTGTGCTGGATTAAGGAAAGATTCCTGCATATGTGAATTGACACAGCAATCTTCAATTAATTGAAATTTTTAGAACTATTAATGGCAGAAGGAGAAACAAAAATCATATAATATACAGCTAGTTACAAAAAGTTATAGTATTTTCTAAAATTCCTCAAGGTAAGCATTCCCATCAAAAGGACATCATATGAGTACAATCAAAATGATTAGAGATTGTAAATACCATTAACACATTTCACATAGCAGTTGCTTTTCCTTTTTAAACAGAACTCAAGATAAAATAGTGGAATTTTCATACTCTAGATCTCATATATTCCATTAATATAAAACAGAAAAAAATCGTGAAACCAGTGAATGAAAACATTAAAAGATATTGTTTGCAGGGAAAACTACAAACAACACACTCGCAAAACACAGAAACTCTGCTCTAGAATCTATTAATTTAGCCAGAATTTATGGAATTTGTGGAAGAAGCTCTATATATACTTTGTACCTACACAAAATCACTTTGGAACTAAATTTAACAAATAAAAAAACTCTCCTCATTCAGTTATAATGCTTTTCAATACTCAAACACTGTCTGAATATTAAACAAGCAGGTATTTCAAAAGTTTGTATATCTCAACTAATGTCCTTCAGTCTAATTTGCTGGTGAATAACAGCACCAACCCCCACTATGGCAGAGCTGCTGCTAAAGGAGTCTCTTGTGAGGACCTGAACCACAAGCCAAGGAGGCAAAGGTACAATGTCTCTTCTGGAATTAGTATTTCTGGATCTCTGTGCAGCCTTCCCCCTTTATACTATGTCTTCAACACATCTCTAAAAACAGCTTTCCTTTTCTTGCATCTCTTCTATTCTGTGGCCTTTGATGCTACAATATATTAAACAGTTTCCCCAGCAGAGCTTTTCTGCCTGATACCCACCTGGAAAGATATTAGGATACTCTTTAATAAGCAATCTTGTTCAAAAAGGAAGGCCACTTTCGTTTCATTCAATTCAAACCCCCACTGTTTAAAATAAAAATATAATTATAACCTCAATTTCTATCAGGCCAATATAGGGAAAGAACCACGACAGGCGCTCTCTTTCACGTTCTTTATCTCCAGACATTCCTCTTAAGTTTTTCCTTCCTCGTTTCCCTCCTCAATCCCTGCTCGTCTCCCCCACCCTCGAAAACAATTCCACAGCTGGAGAATCTCGTTTTTAAAGCCAATTTAGTGAGGAAAATAAGTATGGGCTTTTTTTGTTCAATTATGTATTGTTCCTCCGTCACTGAGGAAGAGTTAAGCAAATATTTTTAACCTGACTGCCCTCCCAGAAAGATGATGCGCTAAATACACACTCAAATAATACTGTCTTCCCAAAGCAAGTGGATTCGCGGCAAAAAGGCAACCGGGTGGGGGTGGGGGAGCCAGGAGGAAAAAAAGGATCTTTAGCCCCTAAAGCCAGAGATGGGATAAGAGGCGAAGGGGCCATAACTGAGAAGTGCAACACATACACTAGCCAAGACAATTTGACAAGAGAATAGGACCGGCCACTGAGGCTCCAGCCCTGTCCCGAGGGACAAGAGGGTGGCCTACCCTCCCCTTTGGGACAAAACTTACTCCCAGGAGCACCCCTGCCCCCGACAAAAAGGGCCTGGTGGGGGCGCGGGCTGCCCGTACCTTCCGCAGGGCAGTTGGCAATGGCCTAGGTGGAAGCAAGGCCCGCAGGGAGGTGAGTCCGGCTGAGAAGGCAAAGAGTACGGGATGGAGGGTCAGAGGCAGGCACCCGGGGGCTGGGGGCCGCGGCAAAGGACCCTTCCATCTTGGGATCCCTGAGGCCCCTCTCCGCCCTCGAAGAGCAGGGTCCCGAATACCGGCCCCAGCCACATCGACCACTCCTCACCTCACGCCGCCTGAGCCTCCGCCTCCACCACAACCTGAGACGCTGCAGCCGCCACAGTCCGAGCCATTTTCCCCTCAGCTGGCTCTGCCGCCGCGGACAGCTTCGGCCGACTCCACAGCCAGCCAAGCACGCACGTCACTTCCGGCCAGGGAAGCACCGCCTTCCGCGCCCAGGCTTCTTGTGGATTGGCTAGTGCGTCGGCCTACCTGAGCTGGTGGGCGGGGCAGGGGCACGTCCAGTGAGGCTTGAGCTGGAGCGCTGTGGGCCAGGGTCCGGCTCCCTCTCACGAGGTGCCGGACGTCCGTCTGTGCAGCCTCAGACCTCAGACCTGGGGAGGAAGCCCTTGGGACACCCCAGCCGGCCACCTCTCCAGCCCGGCATCTGAAGCCCCGCCAACTGGCATGAGCACCGAATACTCTATTGTTCCCGTACCCTCTCCCGGGACTCCGCTCCCGCCTCCATCTGAGCTGTGGTTCCCAGATTTGTGGTCTTGGCCCCAAGCAGCGGCGAGATTAATTTATGACTGGAACACTGAAAGAAACAGGCAAGACAAAATCGTTCACTCCAGCATTTGCCGAGTCGTCAGGGTGGATCAGGTGCTGTAGAGTGTGTAATTAGTAGCCTGTCACGTGGGTTGTGTAAAGTGCTCGATAGCGTGCATGGAAAGCGCTCTCAGGTCAGTGTCTCATTTAATCCTCACAACAGCCGGGTAAGAAAGTTAGCCCCATAATAACTCATAGCCAGACGGCTCTTTCTACGTTACAAAATATCTTAACATAGAATCTCCATAACTATAACACCGTCTTAAGGAGAATTGAATGAGATTATGCTTGTAAAGCGTTTGGCCCTCAAGTGTTAGATTTAAAAATTACATAACCACGTGAAGCAGATAGGAAAATTATCCCCATATACAGATGGTGACGCTGGGGCACAAAGATGTTATGGGCAGAGGCATGATTCCTGGCGTTTTACAACAAATTGTCCTTTAAAAAGTAAGAGAAGGGGGTCCACACCTTCCACAGACTCATAGCCTAATGTTTGTAGCCTGATTTAGGCTGCAATTCTCAGTTCAAGAAATATATGTATATAATATATATGTATACATACACACATACAATGAAAAGGCTCTAAGAAGCAGAAACTTAACCTCTGGCAAATAACGGGAAAGATATCAGTCTGATTTTTTTTCCTTTTTTGAGGTGGGGGTCTAGGGGGAGAGGAAGAATGTGGAGTGGTTGAAGCCCTCTAATCACTGTAATAAACATGCCTATGGCTTCCCAGAGAGGGGAAGATTAAATGGAGTTTCTTTTCTACGGAAAGTCTAGAAGCAAATATGTGATTATTCCTTATGGCTGTGGCTACCAGCTTTCCACCACTCCCCACCCGCTCCAGGCACATGCACTTCCAGGCAAGCTTTACACACCCTAGAAGAATGTCCCTTAGAAATCCACTTAGTTCCACAGCATTGTTCTGTTTTATCTTCTGATCAAAGGAGGAATTTCTAGAATTGGCAGTCCTTTCCCAAGATTAAAAGGGGTGGGGAAAGCGATTTATCTCAGGGTGGTTTCCTAGCTTCTGCTCCAGAACTGAGTGTGCCTTCAGGAAAGCAGGAAGAGGCCTTGAGAAAGAACACTGAGTCTTTAGGGAAGATGAACTGTTTGACTTTTTTGTATCTTTCTTATTTTTTTTAAATGAGGAATATTTTCCCTGGGTTCCAGCAGCAGAGGGCCTGGATCCTTGAGTCAGTTCCTTGTTATAGTTCTGACTTTATTATTTTATTATGGTTTTTGAATGTCTGATTCTTAGTAGGTTCTAATCAACCAGAAGGGTCCCATTAAGGTAAAGAGGAAGAAAAAGAGTTTGATGGTTTTCCAGATTCCAAAAAAAAGCAGCATTCACAAATTACCAGGTATCGAGAACCTGAAGAGGCAGGCCTCTCTTAGCATATCTTATCTGTCTGGCAATGGCTTGTGAAGATGCATGTATAAAAGCCATAGGAACACAGACTTCTGGGAGACAGTTCAAACTGATGCTGCTGTCGTTGGGAACCAACTAGAACGTAGCTAACAGCCATTTCTCCTCTTTCCTTTCTTCCACTGGCTTCAATTTTAAGACTTAAAGGTAGAGAAAAGGATTGAGGAAGAGGCATTACATCTTTAAGTATTCTAGTCCGAACTTAACACAGAGAACTTCACAGTACCACATGAGAAATGGGAAACCTTTTTTTAACCGCTGGTAATGGTGGCTGACATTTATTGAGCATCTGCTAAGGCCAGGCCCTGTTCTTAGTGTTTTATGAGCATTATCTCATGAATTCCTCCAACAACCTTATAAAAAGATACTATTATTATATCCTCATTTTATAGCTGAGGAATTTGAGGAATAGAGAGGAGAGTAACATGCCCAAAGTCACATAGCTACTAAGCAGTAGACCTGGGATCCAAACCTGGATCTGATTGCACAGTTCATGTTCTTTTAACCTCACACTGCCGCCAATAGACCAAGGAGATTTTAACAGCTACAAAACACTATTAATAAGTAGCTACATTCCTCTTTCCTTTCCCAGTGCTGTTTTCCCACCCCAGTAGGACTCTGCTCAGTACTATACCACACAATTTAAAAGTTGTGGTCTCTAACTCTAAGGCAGATAACGCTATCATAATGAAATGACACTCAGAGCATTAAATGTGTAAATGATGAAAGGATGTAAAAGGCTGTAGGAGAAATAAGAAATGTTTGCCTTCTAATTGATTTGGGAAAAAAATATATTGAGCCCTACTTTCTATATATGTCAGGCACTGTGCTGTGTGCTAAGGATACAGTGATGAACAAGATAAGGCATCTCTGCCCTCATAGTGCTTAGAGTCCAATAGGGGAGACAAACATTAAATACCTCATTGAACAATCATTTAATCTCAATTGTGATAAGCAGTATGAAGGAAAACTAGTGTTCTTTGATTTAGAATAGAAGGCAAGAAGGCCTTCCCTGAAAAAATGAGATCTAAAGGATGAATATAAATTGAGTGAGGGTGGAGGAAAAGCATACCAGGCAGAGGGAACAGGGTAGGCAAAGACACTGGGGGAGGAAGGAGCATGATTCAGCTGAGGAACTGAAAGACCAGTGTTGTCATCGTACCAGGAACAAGGGGGAAGTAACTTCAGAGGCCCTGGTGAGGAAAGCTGATCATGCCAGGCCTGGGAGGCTGCATTAAGAATTTAGGTCTTGGTCAGGCATGGTGGCTCATGCCTGTAATCCTAGCACTCTGGGAGGCCAAGATGGGAGGATTGCTCAAGGTCAGAAGTTCAAAGCGAGCCTGAGCAAGAGCGAGACCCTGTCTCTACTAAAAATAGAAAGAAATTAATTGGCCAACTACAAATATATAGAAAAAATTAGCTGGGCTTGGTGGCGCATGCCTATAGTCCCAGCTACTACTCGGGAGGCTGAGGCAGAAGGACTGCTTGAGCCCAGGAGTTTGAGGTTGCTGTGAGCTAGGCTGATGGCCATGGCACTCTAGCCCAGGCAACAGAGTGAGACTCTGTCTCAAAAGAAAAAGAATTTAGGTCTTTATTCTAAGAATGAGGAGAAGGATTTTCAGCTCTCAAATGATCAGAGTTGAATTTTAAAAAGATTTCATAGGTCTGGGAGGAGAATGGGTTAGAGAGGGGCTGGAGAGGATTTAGACATCCCAGTTTGGAGGTTATTGCAACTGTGTAGGGAAGCAATGATGGTGGCCTGAACTTTGGGTAAGACACAATCAATATAAAGCTGACTGAGCCAGGAATCCTGTCCTTGGAGATAGTCAAGTAGGGGAGAGTGACTTAAAAACAAGAATACTATAGTGTGCTACAAGCATTAGTAGAGACATGTCCAAATAACTTTGGAGGCTTGGGGAAAGACAGAGGGAAGGTGGCAGGTGTATTAGTTATCTATTGCTGTATATCAAATTACTCCAAAATTTAGCAGCTTAAAGTAACAAACATTTACGGCCTCACGGTTTCTGTGGGTCAGGAATGCAGACATGGCTTAGGTGGGTGTTCCTGCTTCAAGGTCTCTCATGAGATTACAGTCAAGCTGTCAGCTGCCAGTCTCCTCTGAAAGCTTGAATGGGGGAAAATCCACTTCCAAGTTCACTTATGTGGTTATTAGAAGGCCTCTATCGCTCCCAAGCCCTCTTCACAGGGCTGCTTCACAATATGGCAGCTGGCTTCCCCCAACATGAGTGACCAAGAAAGAGAGCAAGAAACAAGAGTGTGTGAGAGAAAGCACCCCTGGTCACAAGCCACAGTCTTTTTGTTACCTAATCTCAGAAATGATATCCTATCACTCATGCCATACTCTGCTCTTTAGAAGTGAGTCAGTAAATCCAGTCCACATTCAAGGGAAGGGGAGTACAAAGGTGAGGAATACATAACGGTATGAATACCAGGAGGTGGGGATCACTGGAGTTCATGCTAGTGGCTGCCTACCACAGAAGGTTCCACAGAGGAGGTAACATTTGAAATAGTTGTATTGGAGTGTTTCAGAGGCTTCTCAGGAGGAAAGGCATTCCAGGCAAAGCAAAGGGCATGTGGAAAGACATAGAGGCATAAAAGAACTTAATGTATTTGGGGTCTGCTGTTGGCAATCCCATGACCAGATGAAAGGGGCTTACAGAATATCATTGATTCAGTTGAGGAAACTTTGAAAGTTTTGTCATTGGTTGAAAGATGATAAATTTACTTCTTTGAATTCTAGCAATATACTTGTACCTTTGTAGAAAATATATATGTATAATATACATACGAGAATATTCATTGAATGGCTGGGCATGGTGGCTCACGCCTGCAATCCTAACACTCTGGGAGGCTGAGGTGGGAGGATCACTTGAGCTCAGGAGTTCAAGACATGCCTGAGCAAGAGCTAGACCCCTCTCTATTAAAAAAGAAAAGAAAAAGAAAAAAAAAAGAATATTCATTAAAGCATCATTATAGCAGTTTGCCAGGACTGCCATAACAAAGTACCATAAGCTGGGTGGCTTAAACAACAAATTTATTGTCTCAAAGTTCTGGAGGCTAGAAGTCTGAGATCAAGGTGCCAGCAGGGATGGTTCCTCCTGAAGAACCAACTTCTGACGGCTATGAGGGAAATATCTGTTGGCTTCCTTCCTTGGCATGTAGATGGCCATCTTCTCCTTGTGTCTTGATATCATTTTCCCTCCTTAAATGTCTCTGTCTACATTTCCTCGTTTTATAAGGCAACCAGTCATGTTGAGTGATGCCCCATGTTAATGATGTCATTTTATCTGCGTTAATGCTATAAAGACCTTATCTGGAGATAAAGTCACATTCTGCATTATTAAGAGCGAGGACTTCAGCATAAAGATTTAGGGGTTGGAGGACACACTTCAATCCATAAGCATCATATGGTAGAAAAAGGGTGAAAACAACCTAAATGTTCATCAATAGAGAATGGGTTAAATAGGTTATAATATGTCATAAAATGGAATACTATGCAGCTGTTAAGATGTACTAATAAGGAAAAATTCCCAATATGGAATAATCTCCAATATATTTTGTTAAAGGAGAAAACTTAGTTGCCAGATAACCTGTGGCATGCCAGTATTTATGTTTTTAAAAAATGGAATGTATGTAGCTGTGTCTAGAATTTAAAAAAAAATGGAATGTGCTATAACAGCATTGGATACCTCTAAAAATAAATAAATAAATAAAAATAAAACATAAAATTAAGTTAGAAAAATTTCAAGGAAGAACTATCAACTGTTTCTTTCATGTGCTTTAAAAAAGAATATCTATTTTATGCATCATAAAAGTAATATGTGTAGGCTGTGATTCACAAGAGGAATAGCCAACCTACTCTTTTCTCTCTCCACCCCAGAAATATCATAAAGAAACAGCTGTGACAGGTATACTTGGAAGAGCAGCTAACATTTGCTGAGAGCTTGCTATGTGCTAGACACTAAGAGATTTAAAGGACTGACTCATTTCATCCTCATGACAACCTTATGAGGAACAATTATGACTCCCGTTTTACATATATGAGGCACAGAGAGGTTAAGTCACTTGCTGGTAGAACAGCACAAGCTGACTCCTGATCTCTTAATCATCTTACCATGCTATCCTAGGGAATCCATTTCAATGGGTCTGAATGTTTGTCACCACTTGAGTCCTTTGGGATTACAGAGGAAGGTGAATAAGGAAAAATACACAGTGGTGTGGAGGCAAGTATCAAATCTAATAACCCAGGGGTTTTCCTTTTTGTGCCATGGACCTTTTTGGCAGTCAGGTGGTCTATAGATTGCCTACTCAGAATAATGTACTTACATACAAAGGTAAAATACAATTGGAAACCAATTATGTTGAAATATAGTTCTCAAAATATTAAATCAGCATGTGGGATGTAATATACATGCTTCTTTATTAATGTATTAAAAATAAAAAGATCTAATCACAGGTCTAATGACTACCATAATTTCACAGTAGTATAACTATAACTGTTATTTCAAGATTCTTTTTTTTTTTTTGAGACAGAGTCTCTGTCACCCAGGCTGGAGTGCAGTGGCGCTAATGGGCACAAGTGATCTTCCTGCCTCAGCCTCCTGAGTAACGCCACCATGCCCAGCTAATTTTTAAATTTTTTTGTAGAGATGGGGTCTTGCTATGTTACCCAGGCTGGTCTTGAACTCCTGGCCTCAAGTGATCCTTCCACCTTGGCCTCCCAAAGTTCTGGGATTATAGGCATGTATTTCAAGGTATTTTGAAATGCTATAATGTGACATAGAAATATCTGGGATAGGTCAGGTACAGTGGCTTACACCTCTAATCCCAGTGCTGTGAGATGCTGAGGCAGGAGGATCACTTGAGCTCAAGAGTTCCAGATTGCAGTCAGCTTGCGCTGTTCTACCAGGTTGCAGTGAGCTATAATGATGCCACTGCACTCAAACTTGGGCAAAAGAGCAAGACCCTGTCTCTAAAAACATAACTAAATAAAAAAAGAGAAATATCTGGGATATCTATTGGTGGCAAAGTCGCAGATATTGTTAATACTACTATGACTTATTTCCTACATTTGTAATGAAAGGAATTGCTGAATTTCTGTTAGAGATTAGTAAAAATAAAGATGTGATTTTTTTTTCTTCCCATCCAAGTTCATAGGCCTCCTGAATTCTATCCATGGATTTCTTTGGGGTAGAAGGGGTGGGAGAAGAGAGATCTGTAGACCCCAGGTTATGAATCCCTGCCAGCCAAACCTAGGAACAATTTCTGGGTATACTGCAGTGATGCAATGCAAGGACAAAAAGTAGGTAAAGAGGAGACCGAGGCAACTGAGCAGTAATTCCTGGGAAGAGGTATTCAGTGGTGTGAACTGATCACCCCTTCCTATAGCCTGATGATAAAGGACAATGGAGAAATAAATGAAGTAAAATTATTTCTGTGATATCTGAGATAATTCTTTAAATGTATTTCTAACATTTCCCCAAATGCAGTATATTATTTTATAAATTTTAGAAGTTAAACAAATTTGGAAAAACCCAGTTACAAGTGGATAGAAGTCTATTTTGACATGTTCAGGGTCTGTAGCTTTGAGACCAATGAGAGGCAGACCCTGGGCAGGATCAACACACTCATGGTGGCAAGCCATCCTCATTCTGCCACTCCCCCCAACCCCCAGTAGCATCAGAAATGTTTGCCAGACAACAACATGGAGATCAGAGAAGAATAATATCACAGCACGTGTGAGACAACCCAAGGTGCCCAGAAACATATTGAAGCCCCACAGTGCTGAGGGCATGATGGATTAGCACAGTGCAGATAGTGACATAAATGTGACATCATTTATAACTAGACTCTGATAGAAGAAATTTGAGCTATTCTTATATGGAACCTGCAACATAATACCACTAGGAAGGTTTGTAATAATAACAATGATAGCTAACATGAATTGAATGTTTACTATTTATCGGCACTGTTTGAAGTGCCAATACTGTTTGAATGTACTTTACATGCATTAACATTTAATTCTTAGAGCGAACTTACGAGGTAAGTGCTATTACTGTGTCCATTTTACAGGCAAGGAAATGGAGGTACAGAGAGGTAGAAGTATCTTCTTGACTGTATTAAATGCTGTATTGACTATATGCTAGATGCTGTATCAGTAAACTTTGAAATCTCAGTGGCTTAACACAACAGACATTTCCTTCTCTCTCATGTAAGCCCAATAAGAGGTTGGGTGTTGAGAAACCCAGACTGATGAAACAGTTCCACTGTCTTTAGTATATCGAGGTCACTCTGAGGTTTCTTGCACCAGGGCCAAAGGTGAAATATATCCAGTTCCACTGGCTAGAACTCACTTGCCCATGCCTAACTACAAGGGAAGCTGGGAAATGTAGTTGAACTGTGGTCCCACAGGGAAAGGAAAATGGTCTGGTAACCAGCCAGCCAGTCTCTGTCATGCCAACAGATTAGAGAACTTTATTGATTCAAGCAGAGTTTCCCTCCTTTCCCAAATGTGCTCTTTAATGAACTGAAACCTCTTTTAGATGAGCTTAGTTCATGGTCTTTTGTTAGGAAGGAAAAGATAATTATTTCTCTTTATGCTGTGGATATGCTATTATTAGTACTCAGCAGGCACTTGGTCTTTCTGTATAATTATTGTCAGAAAGCATGGCTTGAGATCAACTCTTGTTACATTCAAATATTGTTTTTGGTAACTGTTCTCCAACATTTAATTGATTTATTGCCAAAAAATTTATATAGCACATAAACTGTGCAGTTATCTGGAAAGTAAATTTCTTAACTAATTTATTAAGGTAGTCTCTTAACTACTGGGGCCTAGAATGATCTTGACTATACTTGTGTGGAAGAACTTTTGGGTCTGAGACATTACCTGTCCATATATTTAAGCAGGTACAGATCTACTTTCTGAAGAAATTGTTGACTTTAAACCCATTTCCAAATCACAGTAGGATGACTTTCTTTGTGAACTATCACAATGTTAGACTCCTCACTGCTCTGAAAAAATGACAGTCCTGCCTTCAGTTCCATTGATTGTCAAAACAACTCCTAATTGGTAGCAAAAATCATTTCCATTCTAGTTTCTTAACAGAGAAATAACTTCAAACTCTTTCTGTACTTTATTCATCAAAAGCTCAGGTAAAAGATATAGTATTCATTGAGAATTACTTGAAGGATAAATAATCCATCTATTTCTCTAGACATTGTATTTTGTTTATTTATTTTGCTTGTTTGGTTTTTTATGACAGGACTTTGTCACCCAGGTTAGAGAGCAGTGGTGTCATCATAGGTCACTGTAACTTCAAACTCCTGAGCTCAAGGGATCCTTCTGCCTCAGCGTCCTGAGTAACCTGGACTACAGGTATATGCCATCATGCCTGGCTAAGTTTTTAAAAATTATTTATTTATTTTTATTTTTCATAGAGATGGAGTCTTGCTATGTTGCTGGTCTTTAACTCCTCACTTCAAGTGATCCTCCCACCTTGGCCTCCCAAAGTGCTGGAATTACAGGCATGAGCCACCACACCCTGGCCTCTCTAGACATTTTAAATGTTACCCCTGATTTGTAGCTGCTAGAATAAGCTGTGTAGCTGATTGCCTCTGGTCCCTTGTAGAATTATTTTTGCTGAGTTGCATTTTGGCTTTATGCACTGAAGTTTAAGAGATGGCCCTATGAATCTTACTGTTCCAGTTATTATAGGGATATTGTTGAGGACTTTGACCCCCATGTCATAGAGTGACTCATAATTACGGAAAATCTCTCTCAGAGCTTATTACCAGGAAGCTGTGTTTCTCTTAAGAACTACTTTATTTTTATTATAGGGACACTGAATTTCATCATTGTTCAGACTTCCCTATTGCTTTGTCCCTGGAAGCTTAGAATCAAATTTACAGCCCAAATCTAACTATTGTCTAGGACTGTATAATACACACTTTTATATGTCATCATAACAGCTGGTTTTAGCTTATTTTCCTTCTCCTGTTTGCCTTTACTTCTCCCCTCCACACCAATTACTTAACCCATTAATTTACTTCATGTTATATTTCTATAAATTGCTTTTAAGCCTTTGAAACATATAAGCCGTGTGTTTGAACATGTATTTGCATGTATGTGTTTATGTATAAAGTAATACTCAAGTATTAGAAATAACAAAAGATGTTGAACTGCATGTTTCCTTAAATAGTTATTGAATATTTTTCATTAAAAGAAAGCTTTGCTTTGGAATTCATGTTTCTTCCCTTATACGCTACTGCTTCTAACATTTGTCCTCCAATTCAGGAGGACAATTGCAGCAGTTCCCTGCTGCAAACCCCTCCTGCCATTGCTTTTTCTTAAGCTATTCCCCACTCTTTCCACTCCTCATCACCAAGTCTTCCTCCAAGGGCCTCAGCACTTGCTGCTCTGTCAGCCTGGAATGTTCTTTCCTGACAAGCTCCTCATCAGCTGCTTCTTGACGGCCTCTCAGGGAGGCTTCCTAACCCCATCCTTTCTAAAGCTGACTCATGTCCCCTGCCTAGCCCACTTCATTGTTTTTTCTCTCAACACCCTGGTTCTTTTCTTCATGGCACCACCTTTTGTCATTATTTTATTAATTCACTTGCTAGGTATCTGTCTAGGTATCACTAGAGGGTGAATTCTATGAGGGCAAGTACCATGTTGTTTGCTTCGTCCAGGTCTTAAGATGCATGAATAAATGGTCCAGCCTAAGAACTGCAGAAAATCTCTTCTGGCTTTTCTATACCCTAAGAAAAGTTTCCTTTTCTGAACTCCAGCATTTACTTCTGTCTGACCGCAATCACTCAGCACATTTGAAGGCTATCATTCTTCTTTGTTTCATGTCTTGGGATAGATTTCTTCAATTACATTGTAAGTTATTAATTATTTGGCTAATAGATTAGAGAAACACTGAAGGTACAGGCAATAGAGCCTATTAGATTCTAACAGATTTTAGCAAGGGACATAAATTGTCTCTTGTGAGACAATAAGGGTGTGGGGACTCACTCATAACCCCAGAATTGGTATAAAGATTATTTTAAGCTGAGGACATTTGAGATTCAGCAAATATAGAAAGTAGCAATCTCGGAGCTTCCCTTCTTTGACTAAAATCAGCAACCTCTGGAAAACAGGGCTACCATGAATCCCTTCTGCAGGGAAGTTTTATGGTCCTGAAAGACAGACCTCTCATCCTATATGGACAAATATTATCACAAACTTCCTTTTTTTTTTCTTCTCTTCTCTTCTTTCTTCTTTCATTTTTATTTTTTGGGAAACAGAGTCTCACTGTGTTGCTCAGGCTAGAATGTATGGCATCATCATAGCCCACTGCAACCTCAAGCTCCTGGGCTCAAGTGATTCTCCTTCCTCAGCCTCCAAAGTAGCTGGGACTACAGGCATATGCCACCACGCCTGGCTAATTTTTTTATTTTTTCTAAAGATGGAGTTGGTCAGGCTGGTCTCTGAACTTCTGGGCTCAAGTGATCCTCCTTTCTGGGCCTCCCAAAGTGCTGGGATTAAGGTGCCTGGTCTTATCACAAACTTTCTTATTTCCCATTTGTTCTCCTAAAAACCTACTTGTCTTTCCTTAAGAAACCTATTTATCCTTCCCATAGGAGTCATTTCTCTCTCTTCCCTTTCCCTTGCTGAGTTAGGTATATAAGCCCCAAGTTGTAACCACCCCTTTGTGTTACTCATCACTGAGCTTTCCCACATGTATGCACATTGCATGTGTAAATAAACCCTTTTTCTCTTATTGTGTTTCATCAGTGTCATTCACCAGCCTCCAGTAACTGAAGAGTAGAGGATTAAAAAATGCTTTTCCTCCCCTACAAGTTCAATGATGACAGAAGGTCAAGAAGGGGAGGTAGAAAGGGAGCTTACATTGATTGAGAACCTCTTAGATTAGGCACACAAGGACCAGTGAATGCATGTCATGGGATGGTGTATTTCAGCTCACACCCACCTTTTTTTTGAATAATGAGAGAGAGCCAAAACTAGAATGCATTTCCTTGAGAGGGTCATTCATGCAACAAAATGTATTGAGCATGTTTCATGCCAGGTATCCTAAGAACTAGGGATGGAGCATGAATAAGACATGGTCCCTGTTTTCTTGGTATTGACAATTTAGTGGAGGCTGATAGGAATCCATCTCAAAAACTGTTTTATCAGACTTAGAATCAGAGATTCTAGCCCTGGACAGAAGCCAGACTCAGGGGTGGAAAAAGGAAGTGAATGAACATTTGTAGAGGACTTACTGTTTGTCAGACACCATACTAAGCACCATACACAGCATCCGTGTTCCCTTATGACCCTCAGATCCTTGAGGGGGGGAACATTGTAGTGCTCTTGGGTTCTCCAGGGCACTGAGTATTGCTGTACACATAGAAGATGTTCAGTACTCCAATTGATTACTGATTTAATTCAAGTGATTCAATGGTAATGAGAAGCTAGTAGCATTCCTATGCTTATAGCACAGGTGGTAAAATAAAAATTAATAGTAAAACATAAAAATAAGCTACATTATCTGCCAGAAGCTACTTATTGCAGTTATCGTCAGAGCTGGATTTACACGGAGAACTTCCTGGCCTGTAGTCCTGGACTTAGATTCCACAGCCACACCTCTCCCTCCAAATACATGACATAACTGTAATTGTTATGTAGTCAGTCATTGTAGGAATGCTGGGATATCATAGCTACCACTATGTCATCTGTAATAAGAACCTTGACGAATGCTCTAAAAACTATTTTAAATATGCCACAAGTTTCGTTTTCCTGCCATGACATTTATGGATTGTTTTAAAGCGGCATTTTACTTTAGATCCAGCAGGGGGAGCCCGATCCATGTTGATTAAAGGCAAACAATCCTCCTTATCCAAAACATTAAAAAAAAGAACGAACAAAACCTGGAGGGGGGTGGGCAATGATTACTTTATCAAAGAAAATGCCTTCTAATTTCCAAAGTACTGTTTCCACCTTCCTTTAGTGTCCCTGAGCAGCTCTTTCCTCTCTGAGACTTTGGGCATAAATATGAAGTTGAAATAGGCCACAACAGAAAACTCAGTTTTTTGAATCCTTTTGATGGCACAGAATGTCAGCGCTCTATTACTCATTTATCCATTTGACAAGCATTTATTGCTACCTACCCTGCCTACTGGGCTGGGGTTGGAGGGGACACAGCCAGAGTAGAAAAGGTCTTGACTGAGGTGGGACAGCTAGGAGGAAAGAACAGCCATCTCCAGCGAGGGAGAGACCTTTGAATTGTGTCTTGAAGGACAGCTAATATTCCCTCCATCATGGCTGGAAGTGGCATTACAGACTGTGAGAACTGTGTGCAAATAACAGATGCAATGTATTTGTAGAATTATCAGTAGTAAAAGAAAGCAGGTAAGATAATTCTGGAAGGTAATCTGACGAAGTGGGGTTTATTTCAAGAATGCTAACATTATAACAGTAATAACTAGTATTTGTGTAAAATCAATAAATATCCAGTATTTAACAAACACTTATAGAACTTGCTATATCCCAGATGCAGTTATAAGCATGTTACAAGTGTTAACTAATTGAATCCTTACACAATCTGATTACTATCCCCATTTTCCAAATGAGGAAAAGTGAGGTTGAATAACTTGCCTCTCACACAACTTGAGAGGAGTAGGGCCAGTATTGGAGTTCTGTCAGTCCAGCTCTAGAGTCTCTGCTACTGATCTAAATATCTGACCTGTGTTCTCTTTAATTCTCACTACTCTGAAGTCGGTACTATCATTACACCCATTTTGTAGATGAGGAAAAAAACACAGATAATTTGCCTGAGGTCACACAAATAGCAAGTGGTAGAAAAAAGGTTAAAATCTAAGCAGTCTGACATCAGAGCCCATGTTTTTGTTGTTGGTTTGTTTGCTTGTTTTCCGTTTTTATTTTATTTTATTTATTTTTTTGAGATAGAGTCTCGCTCTGTCACCCCAGCTAGAGTACAGTGGTGTCATACCTCACTGCAACCTCAAACTCCTGGGATCAAGTGATCCTCCTGCTTCAGCCTCCTAAGTAGCTGGAACTACAGGCTCATGCGCCATGCCTGGCTAATTTTTCTGTTTTTTGTAGAGATGGGGTCTTACTCTTGGTCAGGCTGGTCTCGAACTCCTGCGCTTGAGCGCTCCTCCCACCTCAGTCTCCTGAAGTGCTAGGATTATAGGCGTGAGCCACCACACCAGGCTTATTTTTAATATTTGATAATACATTCAGAATGGTTCAAAATTCAAAAGGTCTGAGAGACTACACTTAATGATCTCTTTCCCTTTCTGTTACCAGACACCTAGTTCTCTCCCTGAAAACCAATGATATTGGTTTCTTATCTACCCTTCTATACACAAAAGCATATATACGTTATTTTCCCCTACTATCACACAAAGTGTCATATACTGTACACACTGTTCTGCATTTACTGCATAAAACCTAATGATATATCTTCTGAATGGCTGCATACAATTTTTATGTATGAAGATACCATATTTTGTTTTAACCAGTCCCTTACAATTAAGGTAGTTTTCAATCCTTTGCTATTATACACAATGAATAGAGACTCTAGTGTAGTGTATATATTATTTACCACATGTGTGAGCCTATCTGCAGGATAAATTCCTAGAACATATTTGCTGGTCAGAGATATCTAAATCTATAATTATAATAGAAGTTGTCAAGTGGCTCTCATAGAGGCAGTACAGATATACCCTTCTATGATATAAGAGAGTATTGTTTCCCCATTCCTTCTCCATCACAATGTGTTAAGTGAAAAATTCTCATCCCAGTGCAGGTGTAATTTTCCTTTCTCTTATAATGAGTGAGATTGAACATTCCATGTGTTTAAAAATCATTTACATTTCTTTGTGGACCATTTGATCACAATCTTTGACCATTTTCCTACTGGGTTATTGAGATGTGTGTGTGTGTCTGTGTGTGAATAAGAAAAGAGCCAGTTCCCTGGTTCGATCCCAGGTTTGGGCACCAAAAAAAAAAAGAGTTGGGCACAGTGGCATGCATCTATAATCCCAGCTACTCAGGAAGATCCTTGAAGCCAGGAGTTCAAGACTATAGTGTGATATGATCATGGCGATGAATAGCCACTGCCCTCCTGCGTGGACAACATAGTGAGACCCTATCTCTAAAAAAGTAATAAATATATGAATAAGGAGTCCAGCTCCTGGTCAAAGACCTGTTTGTGACTTTTCAGGCACAACTGTAGGCAATTACAAAGGCTCTATCTGGCCGGCAGCCCTGGGGCACACTGCCCCCACCAGGCGTGATGCACAGCCAGTGCAATGCATTGCAGTCTCTGAAGGGAGCTTCAGTCAAGGACTGCCCTCGCTGACCATGGTCTTAGCTTATCTGCATTGCTAGATCAGGAGACTTGATCAGAGGTGTCTTCATCTGGGGCTTCTTCAGGGGCCTCTGTGGAGGCCTCCTTATTGGTGGAGATGGGAAAGGGGGAAACCTTGAAGACACTTTCTCCACTCTGACTTACTCAGTACTTTTCTACTCCTAGCCCTCTCTCCCAGGGTCTATAATACTTCAGGAACCATTTGTTCAGGGTTCCCTTGGCAGTGAGGGAACCAGACCCCCACACGTCTGTGCTGATCTTCCTGACCCTCCATGTTCCATGCGAGCTTCCATGGGGGAAATGGAAAAGGAGGAAGCGGCGCTTTTCCAGCTTTAGCCTCCTGCTTATACTCACATAGTAAGTGATTAAAGTCTTGACAGGTACTTTCATTTTTGACTTGTTGCTTTTTAATTGGCTACTCAAATACCTCGCAGCTCAGCGCTGTCCAGCTCAGCTGAGCCTGTGTGTGTATGTGTGTGTATGTGTGTGTGTAAGTCCCCCAGGACATAGCACTTACACCGTTAAACCAGGTTTGCTGAGGTTTTTCTGTTTTAAAACTGAAAGTTTCACATCCTGAGAACCTCCTCAGTCCTGGGGCAAACCAGGACAGTTAGTCACCCTACATGAGATTATACACCTGGAGTGAGTACATCAACCTGTGATCTCTGCAATCAGGAGGCATTATGAAAAAGGAGACTTAGAAAACTATAAGGCAGAAAAGTATGATTAAAAATGCATAAACAAAGGACTAGGGGAATTCAGGAGGAACCAAGGATGGGAGTCACAAGGAAAAGTGATTAAAGCAGAAGGTGTCAAGCAGCAGGTATTGAAATAGATGTGGTTTGAAAGATGGGGTGTACCTGGATAACATTCTTCAATAGCAGACAAACCCATTCTGTGCTGACTGGAGAAAAAAATATGGGCATATAGGACGCTTTCTTCATAAAGTAATTGGTTTACAGTTTGACACCTAATAAAAAACAGGTCATTGTTCTCCAGGCTGGTGTGTACTTTAGTGGAGACAATGTATGTAAAACTGGCATGGTGCTTGGTACCCTGTAGGCACTAAGACCTTGCTCTTCCTGAATCCATCCCTCTTTTCCTCTTGAGCTTGGCTCTTGAATCAAAAGGTAGTTTCAATGTCCAGCACAGTGCCTGGCGTGTGGTTAGTGCTCAATTAACATCTGTTGAATGACTATTGAATGCACACATCAATTAATTTGACATTGATTTTAGCTTTATCCCAGGCCAGTTTCTAGAGGTCAGTGTTATAGCTCCAATTCACCCTTAAAGATGAACAAAGATGTCGTAAGCAGTATTTACCACTTAGTCTTACGTGGAAAAGTATGCTATATCACCTTGGGCTATGTTATCACTTTCTGATATCTTAAAATGTGCAATTGCATTGCTGAGCTCAGCCAAGGATTATTAGGCTCTGCAAGAGACTATAATAGAAGAACATGTATTATATGCAATTTGAATTCTAGCTATTTTGGTTAATTAAAAATTTTTTTAATTGTGACAAAATGCATGTGACATAAAAATTACCATCTTAACCATTTTTTTTTTTTTTTGAGACAGAGTCTCGCTTTGTTGCCCAGGGTAGAGTGCCATAGCGTCAGCCTAGCTCACAGCAACCTCAAACTCCTGGGCTCAAGCAGTCCTCCTGCCTCAGCTTCCCAAGTAGCTGGGACTACAGGCATGCGCCATCATGCCCAGCTAATTTTTTCTGTATATTTTTAGTTGTCCAGCTAATTTCTTTCTATTTTTAGTAGAGATGGGGTCTTGCTCTTGCTCAGGCTGGTCTCGAACTCCTGAGCTCAAACTATCTGCCTACCTCAGCCCCCCAGAGTGCTAGGATTATATACAGGCATGAGCCATCACTCCCGGCCTTTAAACATTTTTAAGTGTACAGTTTAGTGACATTATCTGTACATTCCGATTGTTGTGCACCCAATCTCCAGAACTGCAAAATTGAAACTCTACATCCATTAAAAAACAACCCCCATTCCCACCTCCTTCCAGGCCATGACAAACCACCATTCTACTCTATTATTATAACTTAACTACTCTAGGTACCTTATACCAGTGGAATCATACAGTATCTGTCTCTTTGTGACTAGCTTATTTCACTTAGCATGTCCTCAAGGTTCATCATGTAGCATGTGTTAGAATTTCTTTTTTAAGTCTGAATAATATACCATTGTACATATATGCTACATTTTGTTTATCCATTGACATGAACACTTGGTTTGCTCCCACCTTTTGGTGATTGTGAATAATGCTGCTGTGCTCTGGGAAATAAATATATTTTCCCAATCTAGCTTTGTACCAATACTTCTTAATGGCTGCAGAGGTGTTATTTTGTTTCTCCAACTTTTAGGACAAATATATTTAAATGGTGAGCAGAATGAATAAAAGGAAGAAGTGAACAAATTAGAGGTAACTTAGAGGAGGCACTTAAAATGCTGCCTGATAGATTTGTAACACAAAAAATGGTAAATATTATTGGTCATTACTCAAATGCTTATCAGGGGAGAGGCAATATAGCATGGGCTCTGGAGGCCAACTAAGGTTTGAAACCTGGCTTTGGTATTTACTATCTGTGTGACCTTGGCTGAGTGGCTTAGATTCTCTGTGTCTCATTTGCCTCATCTATAAAATAGGGATAATAAAATTACCTAATTCATAGAACTCCTGTGATAATTCAACAAGATCGTGTAAGTAGAGTGTTCTGAATGGCATCTGGCACATACATAGTAAATGCTTAAAAAATGGTAGCTATTATTCCAGATTAAGGCACTTTCACCTATATTTTCTAGTACAAAGGCCCACAAGACATTTTTTTCTTTTTTTTTTTTCTTTTTTTGACACAGAGTCTCACTTTGTTGCCCGGGCTAGAGTGCCGTGACGTCAGCCTAGCTCACAGCAACCTCAAACTCCTGGGCTCAAGCGATCCTTCTGC